>JAWDJV010009748.1:0-19096 GCA_033119285.1 Teratosphaeriaceae sp. CCFEE 6253
ATCGACGGTCTTCCCGAGCAGCCATGGCGCGTAGTCGGCTGGGCGTGTCTTCATCCATGCTGCTGTTAACGTCTAGTTTGATGTCAGCAGGCGCTTTCTCGTGAACAATCGTCTGTCAGGCAGACCTTGAAGTAGGTGATGATGTAGTTTTGCATCATGTCATCGTTGAACGCTTCGTACAGCACATCGTGCGCGCTGCCAGCATGCATCACGCTGGCCACCTTCCTCAGTAGATCGAATGCCTCGTCCGCAAAGTCGTCGTAGAGGAAAGGCTGGAAGCCAGCAGCGTTCAGAACGTTGGACAGTGACCTCAACCGTGTTTCTTCTTCGAGGAACTTGTTGGTGTCGCCCAGATGTATGAGCGACTCGAAGTAGCCAAACCCGATGGCTTCATCCCACTGTTAGTATATGCAACTCGAAACGGACGGCTTTACGGGCATACCTCGCCATCCACACTTGCCATCGCCCCGGGTGGTGCGATAGTGAGAGTACTTCTGCGGCAACGCCTACACATCATATCGTCAGTAGACCGTTCCCGCTGGACACGTGAGCGTGGCCGTGAATACATACCGCAGTCTTCGCCTGATACACCGGATCGGCGGAGGCATACTCGGCGGCGATGTTGGTGCTCGGCTCGCGTGGGCCGACGAGCGGTCCCTGTTGGCGATCATGGTCAGCGCTCCCGCAAGTCAATTCCACGCCACCAACGCTTCACTCACGGTGACCTCGGGCTCATACTCATTGCTCAACTTCTGCAGGTCCGCCAGATCGTCCTCCGACTGACCTTCGTACGCCATGACCTGCCTACGAATCTGCTGTCGCGTCCGCACCGGGAGAGCCTGCGGCTGGAGATGCTGTTGTTGATGGGGGCGGAAGCCAGGAGTGTGAAAGCCGGACGCCACTAGCGACAGCTGTTGTTCCGCCGCCGGCTGCTGCTGATGGTACTGCAATGGCAATTGCAGCGGTCGGTAGCCGACGGACGGGTCATGGTACTGTCCGTGAGCCGCGTGTTGGAGGTACGGGTGCTGGTAGTATGCGGTCGGGACGGGTTGGCGATTGATCATCCTCACAGATGAGTTCCCGGGCTAGCAGCCCAAGCTAAAGCAGGCAAGCGGGGCTCTCAATCGCGAAAATCGGTCGTTTGCTCGCGTCCCGCTCACTCACGAAGCGACGGTGAGGTTGAGAACTCGCCGGCTCGAGGTCTTGTTGATATCGTGCTCGGATTCGCCAGTGCCGCGGAAGGCAAACACTGGAATGCTGAGAGATGCGACTTCAGCTCCGGCGACACCGTCTCCTCAAGAGGCCCGTCGTTGCCGGCGTCTGCATGTACGGGACCGGTACACAAGCAGCAAGCAAGAAGACCAGATCGACGTTCGGAGGACGTAGGGCAGCCGATCGAGTATAGGTAAGGTGAGGTCTCGCAACGATGGCTCACGCCCACGACCTGCGACAAGCAGCAGGCGGAATGACCCTGGCCAAGGAACCCTGCCCCGGTCTGCCTTGCTCGGGGTCACGGATCGTAGAGCAGGGCAGAGGGGGGACGAAACGAAAGGGCGCCGTTGTGGAGTCCTTGCTGTAGAGTAACCGTGGAGCAAGCAACAGCAGCTGGACCGGGATGCTGGGTTGCAGCACCTCAAGATATAAAACGACTTGTGAGCCCGCGTCTGCTCCCGTGGTGTGGAGAGAGGCACCTGCGGCGTCCAACTCAGCGCACGACTCGGGGATCCACGGGGTCGGTGCAAGCCTCGCAAGGCCTCTCGGGGATATTGCTATGCTCGGGATCAAGGGTAAGGCGGAGTGGGTGTGAGTGAAGAAGGGCTTTCAGTGGATCCCGGATCTGTCTATCTACTTGTTCCTGCTGATGGGGGGGGGACTCGGCGAAGAGGATCGGGCTCATGCCAGGTACCAGACGGATGCCGTGCAGTACAGGACACGCCTCGCGGCACGAGTTGTCGATGCACAGCGCGATCCGATCACAATGGGACCCTGGCTAGGCAGATCGCTCGCAAGCCGCCGACGCCAGCGCGATCGCAAGCCAAGCAATCCATTGGCAAGAAACGCATGCTCCAAAGGCGAAAGCAATGAGCGAAGGGAGCATTGAGCATGCCTAGGTCATGTATCAGGTGCGCGGCCCCCGGGCCCGGCATCAGCTGTGTCGGGATGCCCAGCAGGAGAACGAGTGGTTTTCCTCGCAAGCACTAAAGCGGCGCCGCATGCACAAAGAGCGATCAAGGTGAGCCGCATGGTGAGACGCGAGCCCGGCGCCGAGGGGCACCGTCAATAGTCTCGTAGCTTTGTCTTCTTCACGGCGCTGCCGCGAGGGGTGTGTGCGAGTGGAGGAGCGCGGTTCATCGAGTGCCACGGGTCGTGCAAACAGGCGATAGCGCGCTCGAACGCTCGATTAGTAGCACTGTCACGAACGAGCCTCGGATGTTGGCTGCGAGGTCTTGCAGGCGTCGAGACAGCACCCCGGCACTCACATGCAGACCCGCAGTAGACAGACAAGCATCTTCTAGCCAGCTCCAAATGTGATCTATCAACCACTCTGCCCCCATGCGCGTACCCAGCAACACGACGCAACCGGGTCCCGAGCGTGCGGTTCCCGACGCAGCGGGTGAACATCCGTAGCTCAAGCCTCACATGCAGGCTCGCTTGTCGTACATGAGAGGTTTGATCGCCAAGCAAGGAGCACCGGGCACAAGATCATGGGAGTCGGCGGCGGCAAGCCATCATCACATTCGCACCACGCCTCTCCCGCCGCCGGGAAGCGGTGCTCGGTAACATGACGGGTGGGCCATCGGCTCACATTGCTTGGGCTCGGGAGATGGGGGTGGGATGGGAGAAATGAGGCGTAGTGGGCTGCTGGATTCTGCAGCTAGACGTGCAGCTAGGGGATCGCTCATCGTCCATCAACCACGCTACTGATGCCTGCTCTCCATGCTCGCCTTCGCGACGCATCTTTGCTGAGTGCATGAGAGTCGCAACGAACCAGCGCATTCTCGCCGTGCGTGCGCTGCGGGCCAGCCGCCAGCACGCTCCCGCTCGCTTTGTGCAACTGCGCACAAAACTGCGCCATCGAGCGCCGAAGATGTCCGGCTCGAGGCACCGAGCCTCCCTTGCGCAGAGGACGGACCCGGTGCGACGGTAGAGTCCGTCAAGCGCATTGCACCCTCAAACGATCGTCAGGTGTGCGTCTGGAGTCGCAATGCGGCTCTTGGATCTGGATGTCTCTGAGCACGCGCGCAGGGCGTTGCTGTCTGTCGCAAGAGCCTATCGGCGCTGCTTCGAGACCTTCTCTAGCGCGCCGCCTGTCTCGCTCCCAGGTGTGGTGTTACTTGCATCTTGTGGCTGTCGCATCCTCTCCAGCATCTCTGGTAGACACGCTGAGATCGTCCTCGCGCTATGCAAGTCATTTCCCGCTGCCCCGGATCGGCTTCTTCCTGCCCCCGGCCATACTTCCCGTGCGCTGCGTGTTCATCACCAGATCCGATACGGCGGATATACCCTGCGCCATGGGCCCGCCTGCACCGCCCAAGCCGCCTGCATCATCGCTCTTGAACCCTTCGGCCTCGTTCAAGACGAAACTCGCGAGGGATCGAATTGCCGTCGTCCACTCCGCGACAGCGTGCATGCGATCCTGGTCCGCGCGGCTTTCGATTTCCACGGTCCCGGCTTCTTGGTTGATGCGCCCACGTAGCCGGCCGTCCATGATGAGCAAGCCGACGATGTCCTGGACTTCCGCTAGGGAGATGGCGAGACGCTTGGCGATGAATTCGAGTCGGAAGCGCGTGTAGGGCGCCACAAGTTTGACGACCGCCTTCGTGCGCATGTTGCGCGTGACCTCGTCGATGTTCTCCGCGATAAAGGGATCGGCCAGGAGGTCTTGATTGTTCTTCAGCACTTTCTCATACTGCGTGATGTCGTCACGCTGGTAGGCGTCTACAAGCTCGGTCATTGCTGCTATGCGTGGGTCGTTCTTGTAGGGTTTGGTCTCCTGCGAGTCGAAGGGATTGATGTCTGAGCCCATGAGCATGGTTGTGAGGACCAGGTACTTCAACACTTGGATACGTTGAAGTGAGCCAGCTTCGTCGTAGTTGCGGAAGGACTCGAAGAAGTCGCTCTGGGCTTTCTTCCAGTCCTCTTCGCTCATGTACATCTTGCCTCCACACTCGCGGATCACGCCCATGATCTTCGGATGTGGCACTGCGGACCGCACACTCAGCGCCTTCTCATACAAGCCCTTGGCAGACATGTCAGCTTGAGACTTCGTCATAACAGTATTCTGTCGTACCTTGAGACGCTTGTTGTTCCGCGTGTCGGCATACATCTGAATCTCCAGCGCATACGCCTCCATCGAATAGGTGCCTTTGCTTGCATCCTCGGAGCCGTCCTCCTTCAAACACGCCTGATGCAGCTCCTTGGCCTTGGCCGTCAGCCGCGGGTAGTCCTTCTGCGCGAGATACAGTCTAGCCAACTTGGTGTTGGTCGAGAGCCACAGCCGCTCGTTGTTGGTGGCCTGGAAGGACTCAATGGTCTTGGAGTAGAATTGCTCCATGCACTCGTTTGCAGCCTCGTCTTCGGCATTCTTCTCAATAAAGTCCAGCATGTTGTTGATCGACTTCTCGGAGTAGTTGCGCGTGACGGCCGACTTGACGTACGTTAGAAGTTCGTTGTAGTGCTCGACACACTGAGTACATTAGCACCCTATCCCGGATCCGGCACCACGCTCCCTTACCTTCTCGTATCGACCCAGCTTGAACTCGAGCTTGATGGCCTGTTTCAAGCCCTTGAAGCCCCAGTCCCCCTTCTCCTGCTCCAATGCTGGCACACCCAAAAACTCCTCAATGGCCTCCTCCGGCGCATCGGCCTTCATCTGCTTGGCATTATAGTACTTGTTCTCCACGTCCACGTCGCCACCCTGCTCTGCCTCGTCGTCGTCTTCATACTCGAAGTCGTAGCTGGCCGTGGGGTCAGTACAGTCATGTAATGCGCTTCGGATGCCACGCACTTCTCGTCGTCCGACGCTTGCATGAAATCATCGTCGTCCGACATCCTGCGCAAGCAAGATCTAGCCCACTGAGTGTGCGCAAAGTGAGCCCGCTAGTCTACTGATCGCCTCAAGGTGCAGGCAGGATGGATGCGCAGGTAAGCGGATGGGGATGTGATGAGGTTCCGGTGATCGAATGTTTGGAGAGCTCGAGCTGCAGGCCGCCAGAACATCCACGACTCGTAATCGATAAGGATACGCGCTAGCTGCTGGTTGCCTGCCGCTCTCTTCTCGCCTTCCAGCGACGCATCAAACACTGACCCAACCCACAAACAACCGCAGCGCTTCGCTGCACCACTTCAATCATGGGCGGCGACCTCAATCTCAAGAAGTCATGGCATCCCGGCATCATGTCCAACCAGAAGCGCGTCTGGGCCGAGGAATCCAAAGCCCTGGAGGAGCGCAAGAAGACGGACCAGGTCCTCAAAGAGCGCGCCGAAGAACGCGCCATCCAGGATCTTGAGCGCATGCAGGAGGCTGCCGGCGGGAGGAAGCGCACGGACCGCGTGGACTGGATGTACAACGGCCCAGGCTCGGGCGGAGGTGTGGGCGGCGCAGGGGGCGTGAGCGAGGAGATGGAGGGGTATCTGCTTGGTAAACGGTCCCTGCAGGGGCTAGTGAAGGGCAAGGAGGTCGAGGCGGTGAAGAAGGACGGTGGCGAGGTGGAGGGCGGGTTCATGGCGTTGAACGCCAATGCGGGGAGCGCGAGAGATGTCATGAGTAAGGTGGCGAGTGATCCTATGTTGGCGATCAAGAAGCAGGAGCAGGCGGCCTATGAGGCCATGATGAGTGATCCTGTCAGGAGGCGGCAGCTGATGCTGGCTGCTGGGAAGGAGGTCGAAGGCGAGAAGGGAAAGGAAGAGAAACGGGAGCACAGGCATCGGAAACACCGACATAGGCATCGTGGTGACGACGATGGCCATAGGAGCAAGCGGAGGAGGTGTAGTGATGAGGACGAGGAGCGCAGGCCACGAAGGCACCACTCGCATAGGGAAAGGAGGCGGTCGCCATCCGACTCCCGATCAAAGTCTCGCTCGCGATCGCCGTACTCCCGGAGGCGCGACAGCGATGACAGGGACGAACACCATCGCAACAGCAAATCGCACCGAGACGGCAGGATCAGCCGTTCTCGCTCCCGCTCACCACCACGCAGGCGGCGAGATCGTGATGAGCGCGACGACCGGAGACGCTCATACCCCAGCCCTCGCCGCTCGGGCTCCTCCGATTCACGATCTCGCTCACGCTCGCCCTACCAGCGGGGGGACCAGGACCCAAAGGCTGACAACAAGCGCCGACGCTCGCCCTCCTACGATCGCAGCAAGCGTGACACCCCTCGGGATGCCCAACGGACTTCTCACACCGACGACCGCGGCAGCCGAACAAACGTCTCAGCATCCTTTGAGCCCAAGCGAGACGCCTCCGCCGATCGCGCTGCCAGACTTGCGGCGATGCAGTCTAACGCCTCGGAGCTGAATCCGAGCGCAAGACGCGACTGGCCGAAACGGCAGCTCAGGAGGTAAAGCAGAGGGAGGCCGACGACTTCAAGAGGAGTGACCAGGGGAGGTTTGTGAGTGGAGTTCGCAGGCAGGCTGAGGGGGTAGGACTGGACCGGAGGCTGGGTGGGCGGAGGGGTGGAGGGGAGGAGTAGGCAGTCACATCGGATGCCAGAGTAGGGAGAAGCCTCAACAATGGGGCCAGAGAGTGTGGATCGATAGCGAAGTCAGCATGGTGATATATTGCTCACTGCGAGTACTATCAGTCTGCGGCTTTACCGTGCAGACACCTCATGGCGAGGGAGTGTTTGGTGGGCTCGCTCTTCAAGCGTAATCGTGCGCATCAAGACCTCGAACACTAAAGCAGTTGCGTGCCTGTCAAGCATCTCTCCCACGTGGAGCGAACCATGGTTCAGTGAATGGTACCCTATCTCCGCCCCCCGCCCAGATTAGCGGAATGGCATGCCGAAGGCTATTTTAGCCTCCAAGGATCGCGAGCCCCATCGCGGCCCGATCGCTAGATTCCAGAAGTTGATGAGCCGAGCTGGCTGCGCTCCACCTCCACCTCCACCTTCATCTCTCTCTATCCTCCGCTATCGCTCCGACCCGTCTGTCGTTCTTCTCTGCCGCCCTCGATCCCTCCGATACGACCTGACCGACCGCCCGCATCTCGATCTACGATCACATCCGTCCGTTTGCGCCGCGATCGGTCGAGCCGGTGCCGAGAAACCCGGCGGATAGGTGCAGCTTCGGCCTGGCCAGCAGTGGACATTGTTCGAGCGCGCGTCCGGAATAGAGCGAGGGTAGAGGTCTAGGCCGCTCGCTCGCACGATGCCGCTCTGTGGGGGCACCAAGACGGTGCAGCGCAAGCTGGTGTTGCTGTAGGTTGAGTGCTTCAGGACGAGACCGATCCGACGGCACGAAGTGGAACGAGGCTGACAGAGGTTGGCGTGCAGAGGCGACGGCGCAAGCGGCAAGACATCGCTGCTCAATGTCTTCACGCGCGGCTACTTCCCGACCGTATAGTAAGGCCTCCCGCACCCGAGATCGTGCGCGCGAGTGGAATCCGTCCACTGACGAGTGATGCGCCCACACAGCGAGCCGACCGTCTTCGAGAACTACGTCCACGACATCTTCATCGACAACGTGCACGTCGAGCTCTCGCTCTGGGACACGGCGGGCCAGGAGGAGTTCGACCGCCTGCGCTCCCTCTCCTACGACGACACGCACGCCATCATGCTGTGCTTCAGCGTCGACAGCCCGGAGTCGCTTGAGAACGTGGAGAGCAAGTGGGTGGCGGAGATTGCGGAGAACTGCCCGGGCGTGCGGCTGGTGCTGGTGGCGCTGAAGTGCGATCTGAGGGAGAAGCATGAGGGGGAGGATGGGGAGGCGCCGGAGCCGAAGCGGGCGATGATCGATTACAAGCAGGGTCTGGCGGTCGCGGAGAAGATCAAGGCGCTGCGATATCTTGGTGAGTACCCGATGCTACCCCGCTCGGAGGGCGTGGGAGGGCGGGTAGGGTATGGATGGCATACTGACGATTTGCAGAGTGCTCCGCAATGAAGAATCGCGGCGTCAACGAAGCCTTCACGGAGGCCGCCCGCGTGGCACTGCAGGTCAAGAACGTCAAGGGCGACAAGCAGGGCGGCTGTTGTACGGTGATGTAGCAGCATGACATCCGCCTTCCCCTCGTCCCTTGTCTGCAGAGATGGCCATGCCCTAACGACCCCAGCTTCGCTTATATATACCCAGCACTATCCTTGTATTGACCTTCACATACGGCGTTTCTGGCGGGAAAGGGGGCCTGTGTGTGGATTTCAGATCGCATGGCCGGGTCTGGGAGAAATATGGCGTTCATGGCCGTGCAGGTAGAAGCTACCTCGTCAGTATCTTCTATGTTGTTGCCGAAGGCGCTGAAAGCTTCCGTTGAGACTACAGTGCGCCCGAGACTCGCGCAGTCTTTATGCAGTTTGTTCAGGTGTGACGTATCAAGATACCTGACCAGCGTACGTCCCTTCCCCTTCCGTCAAACCACTTCCCTTCCTCTTGCGTCAGCAGCACTTCCTGACCGCGCCCAGCCTCTCCATTCGCACGTCAACTTTCTTCGTGTCAATCTACTGTCGGCTTCGACATTCGACGTATACAGAGAATACGCATCACTCTCAACTAGCAGACGATACCAGAGCGAGACGTAAGTCGGTATCTCCACGGCTGGCTCAGCAGTGCATATCTGTTGACACAATACACAGGTGCACGATACAGCCGTCGCAAGCAAGAGACTCCCAAACCAGGCCTGGAACACTCAGCACCCTTCTCGGCAGTCCCACGACGATGGTATGGCCCCGCAACGAAGGCGGCGAGAGCAGTCGAGAGCTGACTGGCAGTGGGATAGCCGCCACCCACCCAATCTCCTGCAATGCCCGGCAGTGGCGCCCGCCTCGACGGCGTCCCTGTGATCGAGCTTCTCGCCACCAGCTGGACCTAGCTCGTCCGAGAGGGCAAGGATGCCGCGGCCGAGGAGATCGAGCGCGTCGGCGAGAGGACGCACGGGGGTGCTGAATTCAAGCAAGCGATGGCGAACGCTGTTGGCGGGACCGGACTGATCGGGGAGGGTTAGCAATGGGTTCGCGCAATCGGGACTCTTGGCTTCTGATACGAGGAGTTCAATGGGATGCTTATCGGTTGCGACGGCCGGACGCCACGCTCAGTACATATTCCACGGGCAATGACACAGCATCACCGCGCTTCAGCCAGCTCAACAAGGAATTCCCTCAGATCGCCCTTCGTCGCCTCCTCAATATCCTCCCGTAGCTGCTTTCGGAACTTGTCCGTGTACGCGCGCTTCACCCGCTCGAGGTGCGGCCGGTCCCAGTGCACGCGCACGAGCCGGGAGATGAGCAGCTCGTAGCGCAGCTCGTCGTCCTTGTTCCTCGCCGCCACATCGTGGATCGCGTGGTTGAGCAGCAAGGCGTCGCGGACGGGCTTATTGATTACCCCGTTCAGGATGTGCGCGATGACTTCGCCCTGTTCAATGTGAGCATACCGTCCCAAGTCAAAACGATGGATCGGGGTGGGACTTACAACAAGGTTGTTGCTCTTCTTCAGCGCCGCCCGCGCGAAGTTCTCCCGGTGGTTGCGCTCGTACGTGTCGAGCACCCTCCGCAAATGCGCATCGCTCCGCTTCACCACGATCTCCAGCATCGCGCTCTCGCCCCCCTGCCTCGCATTCAAGGCGCGGTGCAGGGTCTCCACATCCCGCTCCACGTACTCGGCTGGGTACGTGTCCTGCTCCTCTTGCCGCCTCTCCTCGAGCACCATCATAACGGCGGAGCGGAACTTGTCCATCTTCAGCTCCTTCTCCATGCACTTCTCCAGGCTGTCCGAGTACCGCTTGTCCTTGAACTCATTCTTGATCTCGCGGATCTCGGCATTCGTCCGCCCCATCAGGCTCTCGATCAGCAGCTCGCTGCGGCTGCCGTGTGCCTGGTACCAGAAGTTGGCCCAGTAGCCCTCGCTCTCGAAGCGGCCGAGCGCGGTCACGTACGCGGCCTTGCCGAAGTTGCCCGTGATCTTCGTCTTGAGGTGCTTGGGCAGGCTGATGCCCTTGCCCTGGATCTTGACCTGCTTGCGGTACTCCTTGCGCAGCAGCCAGGTCTGGTCGTGGGACAGGCCGGGCAGGATGGCGATGATCGGGTCCGGGTCCGCTTTGTGGTGGTTCAGCGCCTTGGCAATCTTCTTGGCGTCGTCCTCGGGACTGTAGATCGTGATGCGTTTCTTTTCCGTGCCGCCGCTGCCGGGCCGCTGGTCCTTGGTGCGCTCGCGCTCGAGCTTCTCGCGCGCTTTGTCCTTGCGCGAGGACGGCGTCAGCGGCTCCAGGTCGCTGAGATCGTCGTCGTTGGTCGGTCGCAGAGCCAGGTGCATGGGGGAGAGGGACTGGTACGTGCCCTGGTAGGCTTCGAGGAGTGGGCTGGGTGGCGGCAAGTCTCCTGGGATTGGTCCATGGCCGCTCACCGACAGGCGGTGCATCCCAGCTCCCAGCGCAGCTCCCAATCCGCCCGCCGCTGCAGACTGGAGGCCTGGCGGCTGGGTATTGATCGATAGACGATGCGACTTCGCCTTTGCATCGGAGGGCGCACGATCACGCTGAGATTGGGACTCATACGGGTCGCGCGGATCGCGTCGATCTCGCTGATCGCGGTCGTCGCGCTGATTCCGCGGGTTCCTTGGATCGCGCAGGTCTCGGTAGTCACGCGGATCCCGACCAGGGGTGATGTCGACAGTGCGGGCGTCCTCGGAATGTCCTGAATACGAGTAGTGCCTCGGAACGTCTCTATGCGGCGGCTCCCCTGACTGAGTGTAAGACGAGCTTCGGTGGTCGCCAGTCTGTGGTCTGGTGGTGTAAGTTATCTTCTCGGGAGGCTGCGCGTACTGATAATCGCCTGATGGGCTTTTAGACGCTGCTCCATACGCGGCCTGTGGCGTGTAGCGGTAGGTATTGTCCACAGGATGGCCATCGTGCTGTCCAGGGTACTGTGACTGAGGGCCCGGCGGGTTGCTATAAGATGCGTGCCTGGATGCCGAAGGGCTCTGAGGTCCCGCTCTGCTGTACGATCCGTGCCGCGACATCACGGGGCTGTGGCCTCCGTACGCCAGGTCATCGTCCTCGTCGCGGGGATGAGAGGGGAATTGAGCTGCGGGAGGCTGGTATCCTGGCCTCTCGTGGGGGGGAAAGTCCGTGTAGTCGCCCATCGTGAAGCCATCGTCGGCCGGATACGGTATGCCAGGAGCCGGGGGCGGTGGGTAGTGCGAGGCGCCCGCTGTCGTCGTGCTCGGGAAGTAGTTGGATCGATCGTGTGGTCCTTGAGGAGTTCTCAACTCGTAATTGGCTGCGGTGGGCTCATTGCCAAAGGAGCCTGGCATCGGGGACGCCGCCGGCTTGAATGCTGGTGCATACCGATCCCCATTCCTCGGGGCCGAAGGTGGCGAAGGAGCACGCACAGCACTGCGCGACCTCGATCGATCACGGGTGCCCGACTTGGAGCGCGTGCGCGAGGAGCGATCGTCGACGCCAAGGAAAGACATGGATGCTGGACGCGACGTACGAGATGGCAGCGGCGCGTGTAATGGCTCTTCTGCCGTCCGCTCGCGTGGGAGATGCTCGGTGTGTGACTGAGAGGAGGGCTACTGACCTGAGTGTGACGCCGTCGAGGCTGGCAGGGCACACCGGTTCGCGTGCAAAGGCAACCTCAGCCTCACCCGCATTATGGCTGCAGAGATCACGCCAATCGCGTGGGGCGAGAACGGTCTCGGCTGGTCGCCTGACCAGAGTTCCGTCCTGGTACGCCACGATAGCCATGCAATAATCACGATGAGATATGTGCGTGTGGCGACAGTCGACTGTCTCCCGAAGCTCGACGACGGAAGAGCAGACCTGAGTGAGAGAGCGAGGGATGTCTCTCCGTACATGTAGTGCTGACTAGTACGAGCAGCAGCCGAATCAGGACAGCATGACCCTGACCCGAAACATGAGGGTGTGATCAGTCTCGGGGTTGAACGAGCCATTTCATCCTTATGTGGCGGACTGCTCTGCGGCGATATCATGACCCCGAACTGCAACCACCCTATCCACCTCGACGGACTCCGCTACAGTCACTACTACCAGGTGCCCGGGGAGTTCAATGGCAGCGGACAGCTGCAATGGCTACACGTATCCTGAGAGTCATGCCGCTCGAAACCCGGGACAGCGAGGGGCGCATCCACCGACACAGCCGCCTGGGAAGATGAGACTACTGAGCTCGCTTGAACTCATCCGTCACCCGCTGCCGGTTCGCCATGGCGCCCTTCACGATCTCCGTCTGCGGCGCCGCGCCCTCGAACCCATGCGGGAGACCCGGGTAGAGGTGGAACTCGACTTGCACGCCCGCCTGCATCAGCCTCGACGCATACAGGATGTCCTCGGGCCCGAAGATGTCGAGTTGGCCGACGCTTTGGCGCAGGTCAGTGCGCTACTCGTATGCGAAAGCTGAGAGAGACCACTTACTCGATGTAGGTGGGCGGGAGGCCAGCTAGGCTCTTGGCGCGTGCCGGAGCAGCATACGCATGGCCTTCGATTTCATCGTCGCTGCCCGCGGCTTTACCAAGGAGCGCACCCCCTACACAGGTCAAGTATCTGTCTCAGCACATCGAGCCACGATTTCGAACGGCTTGCTGGACTTACACCCGGTCCGATTGTCGTCGCACTTCCAACTCGCCAGGTGCTCAATCTCCGGTATCGGCTTGAGATTCCGATCGTCCAGCATGGGGTAGATGAGCATCTGGTACGCGAGCGGCGGCTCCAGCTGCTTGTCCCGAGCCATGAGTGCCACTCCCGCCGCGAGACCCCCGCCCGCACTCTCGCCCAGGATCATGATGCGCGCGTTGTCGATCCCGACCTCGGACGCGTGGGCGCTGAGCCAGGTCAATCCGTCATAGCAGTCTTGCACTGGGTTGGGGTGCGGGTATTCCGGGGCGAGACGGTACTCGATGGCGAAAATGGGCAGGCCGCTGAGCTGGGCTCGGACGGCGGCCGCGGGCGCGAAGACGGTGACGCTGCCCAGGATCATGCCGCCGCCGTGCGCGTAGTAGATGGCGGGGGAGTGCGTCGACGCCGCGGAGCTGGGTCGGAATTCGGTGAGGATCAGAGTCGTCCCGTCAGAGGCTGTGATTTCGTGCTGGGTCTGCTTGACGTCTGGCATGGGTGGGACCATGGCCATCATCTGGGCAAGGAAGCCCCCGACCGCTGTCCGCCGGCCTTCCACATCGCCGACGGGCAGCTGCGGCAATGCGGCGCCAGTCTCGCCCACGGCAGCGATAGCTTCGAGGAAACTGCGGTCGAACTTGAGGGCCTTGGAGGTCGCCATGATGGAATGCTCAGTCAACGGCGGTGCCAGTGATCCGTTATCGTACCTAGTAGGCCTGACAGCATGTGACTCGTAGGCTCAGTACTGTCTTGACCGAAAGGACGATGCCAGATGTGTCGCTCCTGCGGAAAGTTGGAACCTGTATCAACCTGACCATCTATGTCGCCGCGTGCGTAACCTCGGAATCCATTCGAGACGTCGTACGCAATGCCGGATGCTCGATCCGCAGAGCCCGGCTCAGTCAGCAGAGGTTCTCGCGGAGGACCGCGTCGACACGGTGCACAAACGCCGGCTAGCGACAGCTCGAACGCATCCCGCACCCGTAGGTACCCCACCATGAGCAACATAAAATCGTACCTCGGTTGCACAAGTGTTGTAGTCCGAGATGGAAGGTTTGGTTCCGGAGCAGTCCATGGATCCTTAGCCACATGTAGCTCCGGAGAAATTAGATCGGTGTAATAGAGCGCACTGTTGATTGAAGCCTCCAGGTCTGAATGGAAGGTCAGGTCGGTTGGCAGCACAGACCTGCGTCAGATAGCGGCTTGGCGAGCCGAGTGCACGATCGAGAGGCTGTGATCTTTGCATTAGTAGGCTCACCGATCCAGCCGACATGAGGCACATCAAGGGCGAAGCCTTCGGCGTTCAGTCACCAGACATACATGTAGTGTGCAGAGTAAAAAGTGTCGTGATTCGTCCATACCTACACCAGCCCCTAAGCTCCGGCGACAACGCTCCGTAGCCCACCATCTGCCGCTGCGCTATGTCCACCAACCTCCCCCACAACACCAGCGCGCGTGAGCCTACCGTGCCCGATCCGCGCCAATGCCGCGCTCCAGATCCTCAAAGGCCTCATCCTCCCGGCTGACGGGCAGCGCCGCGACGGGGTCATCGTTCCGCGCCGTCGCCGCCTGCTCCTGCACATCCTCCTCCTCCGCCTCGGGATCGTCGTGGTAGTGCGGCGCAGGCGGCGTCGCGGCCAGGGCGGCCGGCGAGTTGCGCGCGAGCGAGCGCACGACGTCGCCCTTGCAGATGGGGCAGGTGCGGCGGCGGGTGGTCAGCCACGGGGTTCTGGTCGCAAACGAGTCAGCAAAGGTCCTCGAGACGAGACGAGGTGTCTGGGGCAAACCACGTACATGCACTCCGCGTGGAACTCGTGCCCGCACGGCAGGCTCATCACCCGGCTGACGCCGTCGACGTACTCTTCCAGGCACACCACGCATTCGCGCTGCTTTCCGCCGTACCGCCTCCGCCACTCCGCCAGCCCCGCCGCGCGCTTCTCCTCGATCTGCTCGAGCGACGGCGGGGCCAGCTCACTGGACAGCGAGGAGCTGGCCTGCACCGGGACCTCGGATGCCGTCCGCGAGCGCGGCCTCGAGCGCGCGTTGATCGGTCGGGCCACGGACGGCAGCAGTGGTGTCGTGGCGCTGACGGGCGATGACAGGGTCGACGAGTCCGGGCTCGGGGCGGTGCTGGGCATGGTCTGGTAGGTCCGCACGGGCAGCCGCTCGACCACCGACTTGGGCGCGCGCCATCGGCGGCGGCGGATGCGCGAGCGCAGGAGCAGCAGGGCGTAGACGACGGTGAGCGTGACGAGCGGCGAGACGACCAGCACGAGCAGGGTGTCGAAGAAGGGCGAGGAGGACATGGACGTGGGCGTCAGGGTCACCCAGAGCCCGTCATGCGGTGGCGCGGGGTTCTTGCTCTGATGATGGTCTTGGGATCCATCAGGCTTTGATGGCCGGGCAGACGGCCCGGAGTCCTTCGCAGACGCTTTCGGTGCAGCTTCGGGCTGCTCGTGGTCCGTTTGCGAGTGGAAGAGCCGCGTGAACCAATTGCCGGGCTTGCTGTGGTCGCTCTTCGCCTTTGGCTTGGTGGCGGCCCCGTTCGACTTCTGTAAGTCCACACCGTCTACTGCTGAGACGCCGTGCACGCCTTTGGCGTACTCTCCACTTCCAGGCGTGATGCTGCCGCCCTTCATGCCCGCGGGTTTCAGCGGCAAGCTATTCTGCGTGACGGCAGAGGATGAAGGCGATACGGCGGAGCTCGAAGTCAGCTGCCGCTCCTTCTCATGCTCTACCATGTCGGGATCCCGCCAGTCCTGAACCCCTATCACGAAGCCGTCGCTTGACGTCTTCTTCGTGCCTGGCGCGCCTGTGCTCGCGGTGACGCCTTTCCGACCGATCATGTTGGCGGAAGCTTCGTCCTCGTCGAAGTCCTTCTGCTGGACCCAGCCAAGCTTGCCGCTGCTGGGCGGCCGGCGACTGTCTGCATGAACACCATGTCCGCTTCTACTGAACAGCGACCGGAACCACCCCACAGGCTCCGCGTTGTGGCTGCCGGCCTCCACCTCCTCGGCTTGGCCATCTCCCTTTGACGGTGCATGTGCCGACTTCGATGTCGACGTCGACGTCGCCTTCGCGGCAACAGACGTCGTCGTAAAGTTCGGCTTCTCTGGCACCGCGCCCTTGTCCGACCCGGCCTTCTCGCCCAGCGCCAGGCCAAGTCGAGCTGCCTCCTCGGCTCCGAGCTCCTCCGCGAGGCCACCGGCCGGGATGAGACTCGAGAGCAGGTGCGCCGTCATGTGCGATGTGAAGAGCGCGGGGATCGTCACATTCGAAGTGTCGCCGTGGGCATACATCGTGACCAGCGGGCCCCCTCTCAGATCGTCGCCAACAATCAGCGCCACGCCGCCTCGTCTCTGCACCCACTTGACCTTCTCCAGGAAGCCGCAGCCGCCGCGGCTGAGCAGCACGACCTTGCCCGCGATCTCCGCGGTCTCCTGCAGCGACTGGATGTCCGCATGCGTGGGCTTCTTGGTATGGCCGGCCGGGCCCCCGTTGGTCTTCAGACCATCCGATGGAGGCAGCGGATGGTGCAGGTGGTCGTCGGTGCCGTCGTAGCCCGCCGTCTCCTCCGCCGGCTCCGACTCGTCTGCTGCCGCCTCCGTATCTACGCTCCGCTTGTTCTTGCCGTCCTTGCTGTCCGGCAATTCCACCGCCGCCGTCTTCGCATCACCCTGCCGCCCTTTGCCGTTGTTACTCCTGTACCCGTCATCGTCCCAGTCCGGGATGTCGCTGCAGCCGAGCTCGCCCTCCGCGGCCCCGCCCGCGCCCCCGCGCCCGAGATGATCGTCCCCGAACCCGCTGCCCACCCACAGTTGCCCACTCAGGCTCTTCGACGGCAGTAAAGGCCCGAAGGCGGCCGGTCGCGCCAGGAAGAAGGTCGAGTTGTCATCGGTGAGGCTGATGATCGCCGACGGCGGGAACAGCGACGAGGGGGCGCGCCAGTTGAACAGGGCGCCCAGCGTGCCGCGCTCGTCGAGAGCCTCGGCGGTGGTGGTCTGCCAGGGACCGACGAAGAGCAGGCAGAAGAAGGCGAAGACGCAGGTGAGCAGCGTGAGCAGGAAGCGTAGGGGTCGCATGATGGCGCACCGTCCTTGATCCGGCACCCCTGTGGACGAGCCGTGGTAAGAGCGGTGTCGAGGTAGCTAGCGGAGCATCCACGGCATCTAGCTGTGCAAGCTGGCCGCGGCGGTGGCGGTGGCGCGGCACTGAGGGTGCATGGAATGGAGCATATTCACCACTCACATGAGGTGGTCAGGCGCACATGTTGACGCGGTGATCCGGGGGAAGAGCGAGGGCCGCCCCGAGGATCTGCGCAGGGGTCCTGAATCACGCAACATCGAGCATTTGAAAATTGATCTTCATCTTCGCCAGCATTGATGTTCATCAATTGGCGTGCAGACTGTACGGGGAAGCATCACGTTGTCTCAGCGGCTTTGACGTAATGATGGCTCACGCGCGTTGATGTGCGATCTTCCTACCCTAGCACCAAGTTGTTCCGGTGGCGAAGGCTTCATCATGGAGCAGCGACATTCTGGCGGGTCTTCACGGAACGAGGGAAGCTCCCATCGCTTTCCGCTGCATTGCCACAGTCTGGCATGGACCTGAGCAGGCGAAATTGCACACCATGGCCGCGCAGTCCGGCCTGCTCATTGGGCCGCTGCCGACACTGCCGGTGGCGACCATTGCGCAATCATGCACCCTTGCCGTACATGTATGTTGTTGGTGATCTTACCAACCGTAGACACAGGGCAAGACCGCCTGGGTGTTCAATGGAGGAAAGCTCCCCAAAAGGATGCTCAGCAGTAGAGCCGATGCCTGAGTGATGAGCGTTCCTGGAGCCTCCGGCTTGTCCACACCTACATTCGTTACGACGACTCTCGGCCTGGAGTCATATATGACCTTGTGATTAGAGTCACAACGGCATCGAGAGATCGTATTTCATTTTCAGCCACCGGGAGACAATTTCAAGCAGGGCGAGCTAGCCTTCCACGCGCGCTGTTTCGTCTTCGCGCTTCGTAACGAAATTTCGACTCCAAGTGCGTTGCGCGTGGTGGAGTGCGATGCTCTACCTTATCGAGTTGCGGCATCAGCGTGTAGTGCTGCGCGTGATGTACTGACCGCATTGTCGACACAGCATACAGCTTCGTGCTAATCGTGGATGATGTGTCCCCAACACCTGCACCGAAGAGTGGTCAACCTCGTTACTGGCATCTTGGCAGGGGCCCACGGCGTGGACTTGCCGGTCGTCGGAACAGACGCGGGACCCGGAGGCTGGTAGGTTTTGGGGCACCACAGCCCAGCTGCGGAGGCTGCGAATCGCATTGCACGGAAGGGGACAGCGGGGTGTGATCAGATCACCCCGTGGCCGTGGCCGGATCGCATTCCGCACCCCGCTCCGGGAGCCTCTCGCGAGCGCGGCGGTGGCGGGCATGCGTTGCGAGCATTGGGCATGTGATGGTGCGATTTGCATGGAAGTACGGTAATACAGTAATAAAAATGATCTTTGGAGGGAGGAAGGGCTGATGTGCAGTGCTTCGCCCACCAATGGGGCGCGTCGAGGCGGAGTGCAGTGTGAGACGCGCACGCCTCGTCCGATCTGGCGCGCGGTCCAGTCCGCGAGCGGCCACACAGCTGTCCGGTGACTTCGAGGGGTAGTTCTACATACATGATTTTCGCGAGGGGCTTGGGTGGAGGTGTGGTGAAAGTCAAAGGACGTGACAGGCGCGCCCGGCTCCGGCGACAGACATGGATGTACAGGTTCTTGACGAGGTGGAGCTCCAGGAGTGGTCCACGCTCCGACTCACGCGGTGCCCATCAAGCTTTCCCGCCACGCCTTTCCGCGCCCTCGTCATCGATCTGCGCGCCGGGCGAGCTCGAGATTGGACTCCACGTGACAGGGGGGGGCCTTCGTCTGCGCGTCGACTTCTTCCACTGTCACGGAAGTTTATCGCGCTCGATCGCGCTCGAGTCGTTACCTCCGGCGGTCAGCGGGCAGTCTGTCTCTGCCCCAGGGGCGAATCTCTGCCGGCGGTCCGCCGCATTATTCCATATCATGAATATTGCCTTTGGCCTCCCGGCGAGCGGTGGCGCCCAGCTGCGCTCCCGCATACCGCTGCAGATCGCGCGGCGGCTGCCGATCCTCAGATCCTGCACCCACGAGCTCGGGCGGCGTAGCCTCACGTCGTGCGAGGGATGACAGCACCACGCGCGCCCACCCTTGGTTGGCGGCGGCGGCGGGGGCGCCTGGCGGGCGCAGGTGCTGCTGAGGATGGCGCGGAAGGATAAAGCAACGCGTCACGCTATCTCCTTCCG
>JAWDJV010009749.1:0-19069 GCA_033119285.1 Teratosphaeriaceae sp. CCFEE 6253
CAATCCCGGAAGGACGCGAGCGACATCGCGATTAGCGCCGTTGGTTGTTAGCTTTGTACTCTCGCTTCACACGTCCCCTCTACGCCTTGTGCATTGGTAGGAGGTAGTAATAGCGTCGGATACCCAGCGTCAGAGAGCGTGAGCGATTTGAGAGACCAACGCGAGCCACTGCCTAAGCACCGTGCCGCGGGCCTCACATAGCAAGCGCCGTCCAAGGCAGATCGCAGATCACATGACCAACGGCGTCAATCGGATTAATCACTGCCGAAGGCTACGAAACTGAGCATGATGAGGACGGTCGTGACCGATTCGATTCAATGGCGATGCAACTCATCTAGCAGCTGCACGATATATACTTTATCACAACTTGGCCGGCGCCTCCATGACCTCTTCTCGCGAGATCACAGCCAATTTCCTGGGCCCTTCCTTCTTGAACTCGACCAGGACACATTGCTCCGCCACACCCTTCCTCCCCGTCTTCGCCGCCTCAAGCTCCGGCCCCGGACGATTGAGGCCGAGCACCACCCTCCCATCTTCCCTCATCTTCCCTCCCCTGGGCGGCTGCACAGTCGGCGAGATGCACTTCTCAGTCCAAGGCGGGTCGCCGGTCTTCACGAAGTCTTCGAGCGTTTTCCTTCGCGCCTCGAGTTCCTCGCGCGGAATCGGCTCGCGTGACAGTGAGCCGTAAGCGGTCGGTGAGGGCAAATTGTCGAAGTGTTGCGCCACTTGATGCAGCAGGAAGAACTGCGGCGGGAAGAGGATGATGCGGCCTTCCTGCGCCAACCGCAGCCAGACTGATGCCGGCAAGAAGCGCGCGGTGGTGTGTTCAAGCCCGCCATCAGTCGTAGGCACTGGTATGCGGACCTCTGCCTCGTCGTCATCTTGCGAGGCCTCCGTGAGCGGTGTCGAGTTGAGTGTCGGTAAGAAGTAGAGATACATCTGCGTCGTAAACCGTTTCGGCACATTTGTCGGTGTCACCCAGCGCGTGAATGGAATCAAGCCTTCGATGTCGGCCCGGCCGCCCTTCTGCGCCAGCCATTGCGCAAAGGGCACCTTGTTGTCGTGGACCAGCCGTCGGCCCTCTTCGCGTTCCGACTCGGGGACTTCGATCAATCGTCCGAAACCGTTGTTCCGCGCGAGCAGGATGCCCGATTCCTCGAAGGTCTCGCGCACAGCGGCCATGCGGTAAACCTCGTTGTCCACATGTCGACCCGGCGACTCCGGTGATGGGAGCTGGCCGTCATGGTTGGCAGAGACGTTGCCACCGGGAAACACGTGGGCGGATGGGAAGGCGGAGGACTGTTTGACTCGTTGTAACAGTAGGACCTGGTTGTTGGGTGAAACCAGGAGCACAGAGGCGCTGGGCTTGGGGACCGCGACCGGCTTCTTCTCCTTGCCAGGTGCCATTGGGGTGAAGCCGTTTGATGCTGTTTGCCCTCGCAGTGCCTCGGTAAGCAACTTGTCTTCCTTCTCGATGCGGAAAGAGCTCGTGGTGGCGAAGGCTCGGACGTTCGCCGGCAGCTGCAACAGCTGACGGATGATGGATGGTTGGGCGGCTTTCGTTGGGGCTCTCGTTACGATGCCTGCTATCATGACGGTGTATGATGATCTTTAACGTTGCTCTTGTCGGTCAGCGCCCGTCGGATGTCATCGTCGTGATGGGCGGGGACCTGTGCCGAGCCGAGGTGAGGAAGGGGTGGTGGCTTGGCGGACTTGTTCGACGCGTCTATCTTCGCGTTTGCTCTTGCAATACATGGATACATCGATACAACCCATCATGTCTGGTCTCATCGAGTCTTCAACATCCTTTGTGGACCCTAATCTTGGCCTGTCTTGCCTTCATTCGACGGATTCGCTTGAATGATGATTGTAATCCGACCCGAGCGACATGATCGTTGACAGCGGAGGACGAAAACATGGCAAGCTGTTTATACAGAACAGAAAGCATCGTTCGCACATTTCACGGGCATTATTGAAACGGCCTAAGCGTCTGCTGTGTTGACGAGGTGAACTTCATCATCGAAAGCCCTTTGACGGTGATATCGACGTTCCTTCCTCTTTCGTTCGCACATCTGATGTGCATATGAGCTAGTAGACGCTGCGGTAAGCGTGTGACCATGTTTCACCTCATCCAATCGGCTCTCACTCGAGCGCACCGTCCGTAGCCTACCTATCCACCCACACTCCAGATCACACCAGCAACAAAAGCACCAACAGCAACAGCAACAGCAGCAATGGACGCCTCACCTCTCTCCGGTCTCTGTGCGGAGCTCCGCAACGCCATCTACCGCTTCGCCCTGGCCCGCGACAAAGTCGACATCGCCGAGAGCCAGCCCGGCCTGACGCGGACGTGCTCCCAGATCCGCCGCGAGAGCCTCCAGCTCAGCTACGCCGCGCCGGCCGCCTTCGCCCTCACTGTCGACCGCGGCGACATCGACGACGCCGTGGAGATCTGGCTCGAGGTTCTCGCGGGGAGCGGCTGCCTCCGCCACATCCGGGCCATCAGGATCCACACGGTGGTCCGGTACGACGGCACGCGGCACCGCCTCGGGTGGATGAGAGTGTTGGACTCGCTGGTGGAGTTTGGGTTCCGCGGGCGGGTGGTGTTCGTGCTCCCGGGTGTGGAGATCCCGCCGTCGTGGGTGTTGGGGTTGGGGCCGACGAATCCGTTTGCGGTGGCGCTGCGGGCGATCGACGATGAGGAGAGGCTGGGGTATATGCGGCGGGCGTTGACGTTGGTAGTGAGGTTGAGGGAGATGGTAGAGTGATTTCCGGTGGGGTGAGAGCGAATCCGGCGGCGCCCAGTAGCGATGAGGGAACAGGAGGCCCGTGGCGTGTTGCGAGGAGTCGACGCGGCGGCGCGCATCCCAGCGACAGTGAGGCTTGCACGTCGAGAATTGCAGCAGCGTGAGTCTGACCCTGTGAGTCCGAGATGCTATCAGCTGCTGTTACTGACCTTTATCTCAGGTCAGTAGACAGCCAATTGCAACAGCGATTACGCACCGCATCTCCGCTATGCGTGATTGTTCAGTGTATGCGAGCGGTCGAAAGAGCGAGCAGCCAGAGCATGTGTGGCAGAGAGCGGCACAAACCATGACCCCGTCTTCCGCGCCGTTGAAGAGGCTTCTTTGGCAGTATTCGCAACATATGAGCGTGAATCCACCCACCGAGCACTGGAGAGTTACTAGCTAGTGCGCAGGAGGTGAGTCTTTCTCATTGACATGGCGCTGTACTAACGCTGCGACACCAACCGCCATGCAGACCTCAGCACCGCACCCACACCGGGGAAGCTTTCAGGTGGCGCCACGCTCCTGCCGTTCGCCTCGTTCTGTCCTGGTCCCAACCCCGCTGCCCTCGCGCCAGATCCCAAGATTACCCAGCGGCATGTCTGGTTTGATACTCCGATCTCGACGATGCGGCGTCGTGCCCTTCATCCCGCCGTGCCACTGAACGCCCTTACTCCGTTCCGCTCGGCGTTGGAGATGCTGCTATCGTTGAAGAAATGCGCCCGCAATCTCATAAGCATGCCCTTGCCCAGTAGGTACGCATCTCATCACTTCCATACGGTTCGCCGCACATCACGACGACATGGGCGACCTCGGTGAGGCAAACCCTTCGTCGCTTGGAGCATACGCTGGAGGTGGCGTCGTTGCGCGGACCACACTCTCGTACGTCGGCGGAGCCTCGATGACCCCGTCCGTCACTGCCCTTCTCAGATGCATCGGCCGGTGGGCACTGTAAGTTGGACTGGCCGGCCTCGGCCTCGCCGGATCGTCCTCGTCCTCGAAGTGTCGTGCCCAGATACTGACCGCGGGCGTCGTGCCCACAGGTCGCGCCGCAGACGCCGACGCATTCGCGCTGGCGCTCGCGCTCGCCGCAGCCTGCTGCTCTTCCCGCCTGGCATCCTCGGCCTCCAACCGCGCCTCCTCCGCCTTGTCGTGCGCTATATCCCGGTCCTGCTCCACCGACGAAGAGCTCTCGTCGCTGTTGCGGCGTCGCCTCCGGAACTCGGCCATCCACCTTTCCCGCTCGTGCTCCGGCATGACGAGGAAGCGGACCCACTCGCTGCTGCTCAGCTCGTCCGGCTCGATGTCGCGCATGCGCAGCTGGCTGGCCGCGAGGTGTCGCCGCGCGATGGACAGAGGGCGGTTGGTGATGGCCTCCACTTGCAGCGCGCCAAAGCCACCATTCCTTATCTGAGGCGTGTTGAACATCGCCGGCCGCTGGCGTCTTCCATAAGGCATGATTCCGGAATTCCGATTGATGGTGGTTAGTCGAGTGCTTCGCTCGTCCGCTTGGATCAACCTCGCTCAAGCGAAATGTGTTCTTCCACTACTTCGATGTAGTGAAGAGAGCTGAGTCGCGTGCCGATGGTCAAGAGAGACTCGTGACGCCGATTAATCGCTCGGCACAACGTCACGCACACAGCCTTCCTCCCGCGGCAGGGCCCAGGCCTGCAGGTACAGCTACCTTCCGTACCCAGCTCTCTCCTTACTCGCAGTAGCTCCGTCCGATACAGCTGGTAGAGGTGTTCGGCAGTGCGGGCAGCCTCGTCCGATCTCGATGCGAAGCGTCAGAGTGCGCGTACGGCACGTGGCACGGTGGTAATGGTTCAGTCCGGAGGAGAGTTCTACGGCCAGAGACTGTGCTCGTAGCCAACTATAGTCGTACCGGATGTGGTGGGGAGATGCCGTGGCTGCTCTGCCCGCTCGGCCTCCCAATCATCATGGCGGGGCCACGGTCAAGGTGGGGAAGCCTCATCAGCTCTATGATGCGGTGCATGCTCGGACGATGCTTCCGCGGAGCTTCTCGAACTTGGCGGGGACGTTGGCACGTCTTGATGCGGCAGTGGTGGTGGATCAAGAGAGTGTCGAGGGCTTGGCAGAGGTCGTCCATGTCATTCACCTTCGGCTCGGGAACGAGGCAGCCGAGACGAAGCCGACGACCGACGACATGCGAGCCATGTGCGCTGATGAAGGAGGCACAATGTATCCGCGCGCATCCCGACCGTCGCATGAGGACAACAAGCCTCCCGTCTGTGGGACATGTCATCATGAAAGAGATACTGTCACTGCAGTCTCGGGCCATGACCTGTCGAACCAATAGCCCAAGCCCTCGACCCATACATGAAGTGATTCGGAACGGGGCAGGCGTGAACAGCATCACCCATGCTGAAGAGTGCGGTGAGTTCCCAGGCTCGTTGACGAGGCTGGCGAGTCTACAGTAACGCTTGACCGATCGATTGCCAGAAGCAATGACAACTGGAAACGGACGACCTAGAAGCCTGCTCATTCAACACGAGGTCCTCGCCTCATATGACCATGTAAATACAGTCCACTCAGCCCTAGGGACTACAGGTCCCTTCTGCGAGGCATTTCGGGGCCATGTGAGGCGAGTGTAGGAAGAGACTGTACTTGCAACGAGACGTGCTCTTCCAGGTTTAGCACATTGCGGCTCTCGATTGTCAAGCTGATCGCAACGTCGTACGAGCTAGGTCGGGGTCGCTGCCTGCTGCACACCACAATCTACAGCAGGCCAGCCAATGCGTAGGATTGTTTCTAAGACTTCAGCTGTCCTGTTCCAGTGTGTCCTGTCAAGCATGGCTCTGCATTCTGTCGGCCTTGTACGTACCTCCCCCTCTGTGAGCCTTGGATGCACTGGAAGACGACCGCTCGTCGGTATCATTCTACCTGATGCCATAATTCATGGGCTGCTGTATGCCTGAGCTCGCCAGGTGGTGCTGCGCCGGATCTGAGTGTCTTCGTAGTCGCCATCGAAGCAGGCCATGGCTTTAGGAAGAGAGGAACGTCAGCTTGCGAGCGCTGGTCGCCCTGTTTAGATCGTACGTACTCTGAGCCGGGTACGAAAGCATTCACTGCCAAACAGACGGTCAGCTCGCCGCATACAATCGCCTTCTTGTTCTCGTGAAGGCGGATCACTTACCACGCCAGCGGTGAATACCACGATGACCGCTTCCAGTACATATCGCTGCCGCTTGTGGCATGCATACCATTTGTTCTGTATAACCGCTCCATCTACTCAGCACTCCGATCCACGCATCATATCGACATCGATCCAAGATCCAAGATCGAAGCCCGAAAGCAGACGCCTCCTTCCAACCGAATACCGACCGATCGACGCAATGGACCCCGTCGACTACAACTCGATGGAGTATGGCCCAGCCTTCGCCGGCGGCGCACCAGGCTCCATGGCTCCTCCTCCACGGCCGGGCACATTCGATGCCGACATGGCCAGAGGCATGACCCCCCCTCCCCCAAGCGACGTGACAGGCCCAGGTTCCCCCGGCATCGACGACCTCGGCCACGACGGCCCCTTCGGCGACGAGATGTTCGACGAGATGCAACGCGAGCGCGCCGACGAACCCCCCGTCCCGCTGGGCATGCACGATCACGTGCGCACCCCGTCACCACCACCGCGGGAGGAGTATTGGGACCCGGCCCGCGAGGATGCTGCGGAGTTCCCGGCGCACCTCATGGGCGAGCGGCCGGGGCTCAATACATCGGAGAGCTTGGCAGGAGCACACACCGGTGACTTCCGGGAGCATCCTTCGATGCTGACCGAGGGCTTCCCTGAGGGCCAGTTGCCGGTGGCTGGGGAGACGCTGCCGCCGAATCCTAGCGGCCTTTACGTCCCTCCTCCGGACGCTGACAGCGTCAGTTCGGGCTCGGTCGGCGCCGCCATGATGTCGGGGTATGAGAGCTCGCCGTCTTCGGGCTCGGATTACAGCGCCGGGTGGTCGGTGTGATGGATTCCTCTGCGGGATTGCTGGGCCGCGGTTGGGCGATAGCTATAGGCGGAGGCAAGTGCTGCCCATGATGCCAGATGATGATTAGCGATTGGCCCCATGGCCCTTGATGAACACAAAGCTGTCAACGATTATCTCACCTCCTTGTAATCACTGCCTGTGTGAGACTTCGACCATGGGTCGGCCATGTGCGCGATTGGCTTGCCGAGTGCCGATACTATCACGCTTGCGTTGGTGACCGGCAAGCGTACGTCAACCCGTAGTCCTTCCGTTGCAAGCATACAGAGTAGAGAGATCGCGGAGGACGCACCACTCCACGGTCTGCCATTTGGAATCGCGCTTCTTGCCCAGCCACAGGCGTGCCATCGCTCCACCGCGAGTTTACTTCTCAACAGACGTCCGGCGAAGTGCTGTGGCGGGCCTTTCATCGCGCGTGGTCTTCAACGTAAAGCGATCGTAGCTTCACGTTAGACGAGGACCTCGCGCTGTATTTCAGGAGCGTCGCAGATTTGGGCTCGCGGCAACGCCGTCAGCATCGGCCGAGACGATGACCTTCATACCTCAGTCTCACGAGGCGGTGCCAGGACTGCAAACGACGCCATGGACATCGATTGAGCGACGTCCTTCGCCTTGCATCACAACTCTGTTGCAAGGCTAGATACTACCGGCAACACTCCGTGTGTTGGAGACTCATACGCCGCGATGGGAGATCACGTTCTTGTCCACCGGCCAGCTCAAACCTGCTCGAGATCCAGGAAAGTGGCCCGAAGAATTCGCTGCTGTTACTGTGGGATGTGTCGTAATGAAGCTGAGGCTGTGTCGTTTCTCTCAAAACGCAGTCAATGACATGGCCCAGGTGCTATCAGTGATGACTTACCGGTCAGGCCAGCGATGAGATGCTCGACCTCCTGTGCTGCCATTGTGCGCTGAGTAACTTGGCGCTCCCCGTGCGCTACTGCGCTGGACTTACCCGCCACCATCTAGGACTGTCGCAGCGGATCCAGCCCAGCGATGCGCAGGAGGTAAAGCGGGTTCGGTTTCTGAATCGACCAGCACGCGGCCTCTGATACCAACTCTCGCGGAGATTCTTGCGCCGGTAGATCTAGAACCGGTCGCTACGTCAGGATCATGAGTGCCTTTCCGTGAAGGAGAGCGACTGACCAGACTCCGGTGAACGGACTCGCCAGCAGAGTATATATCGCTGCTTCTGTCAGCCTGCACACATCTCTCATTGTGCAATTCAACAGGAACTTCTCATACCAGCCGCTATCCAAACCACATCACCACCAAAACCACAACCTAAAGCCGAGTCAAGTCACCACTCACCTCACCTCACTACAAACCAGCCGGACCAGCTCACCAACAAGATGTCCACAAACAACAATTCATCCTCATCTTCCCGCCCCTTACCTTTCGACCCCGCCCGCGACGACACCGCCTCCATGCCCGCCCACCTCGTCGGCCAGAGCGCAGGCGGCGGCGGCTCGTCCGGCCTGCAGGGCACCATGACCGGCGACTTCCAGACGCGGCCCTCAATGCTGACCGAGGGCTTCGCGGGGGGCCAGACGCCGACGGCGAGCGCGACGCTGTGGGGGTCTGAGACGGAGGATCTGCCGCGGCGGGAGTACTATGACCCGGCGTGCGATCACTGAGGGGTCCCCCACGCATGTCTTGATGGACGGAAATGGAGGGTGAGGATCGGAGTCCAGGAGGCGTGTCTGGATTTTGGGTGTTGACTATAGGCGGAGGCAAGTGCTGCCCGTGATGCCAAGTGAGTTGTTGGCGATGGCCCGCAGGGCAATGTCAGCTTAGCTGCCGATCGATTGCAGCGATATCCTCATCATAATGAATAATGTCGATTGCGTGAAGCTTCTTGGAGGTCATGCTCACGTATCTGCCCATAACGACCCGTCATTCCCTGTCTTGATTCGGCATGCTCTGCAGTCCCCATTCCCAAGACACCTCTACCATGGCACCACCGACGGCTCGGCTGCGTCATCCTTCCAATCCGTGAACGTCCCGCTCTCGCCATCCTTGCTCAGCAGCGTCAGCCGGATCGCATTTCTCACCCCGAGGTCGAGCGGGCCTGGCTTGGGTTTCGTAGGTCCTCCAGCCGCACCAAAGCCGTTCAGATTCGTAGCCTACACAGCGCGATTCCACATCAGCGGCTTGCTATTGCGCAGGTGAGTCCATCTTGTGGAAGTTGGCCGCTCACCCTAAAGCCCGGCGCACAAGCATTAATTCTCATGACCTCCCCGAATCGGCCCCAGTGATACAGCATCACCATGTTCAGCGCGGCCTTACTGGCAGAGTAAGCGGGGAAGGACTCGCCCACGCCTTTGAACGTGGATGCAACGGCCAGGCTGCCCAAAGCGGTAGACATGAAGGTCAGTCGAGGATTGTCGGCCTTTTGGAGCAAGGGGATGAAGGCTTCGGCCGTCTGGGCGGCGCCGGCGACGTTCGTGCGCATGGTCTCCATGATGCACGCCGAGAGCGAGGCGCCGGCGGGGAGCCAGTCTTTGTCCGGGTAGCCTATGCCGGCCTTCAGGATGTCAGTACTGGTGTCGGGTGGGTGTGGGGTCGGCCACGGAGATCACGTTGACGTGCAGGACGTCCAGCCGTCCAAACCTCTCCTGAACGATCTTCGCCGCCTCGGCAATGCTGTCATCCTCGGTGACCTCGATGTGAAGCATTTCACACTCCTGTAGGCCTTGATCGTGGAGTTCCTTCACGGCCGCCTCGCCCTTGGTGAGCGTGCGGCAGCCGACCAAGACGTAGAAGCGGTCGCCGTGATCCCGGAGCAGCTGCTTGGCGAGTTCGAAGCCCAGCCCCGTGTTGGCCCCGGTGATGAGCACGATGTCCTGATATGTTGACGCCATGGTGCTATACGGGTCTGTTCAGACTGACACTCATCGGTCTGACCATGAGATATCGACATTATATGTCTGTCGTTGCAAAGTCTTGGCACTTGCAGAGCTCCGGACAGATCACCACTTATATCCGCTGTGGCCAAGTCACGGCCTGCCGTGTACACTGATTCCCGAGGATATAGCGGTGTACTTTGCCGGCGTGTGTGTACGAGAGAGGCAATCGCTTGACACTTCGACGACTGCGTGATAGGCCGGGCTACGCGGTAGCGAGTCTAGAGTACGCTCTTAGTGTGGAGCCTTTTGATGGGTGCCCATTGCCAACGTGTCGAGAAGACCTAAGCCTGTAGCGGTATTCCGCTTCTTCACCCTATCGACGCGCCCGTCAACGTAGCAGCGCACACAGAGACATATGCGCGTCGTGCGAAGTATGCGGGTGACCATGCTGCTGCTTGGAGGCGTAATACGCCGTCGCCAGGAGCGGGCGCTCGCATTACGGGGAGCATTAGAAACGTTACGTTTTGCATCCATGCCAAGCATGTAATCCAGTGCTCTCGTCCCCAGCCATCTTGATGAGATGTTCGTCATCATCGAAGGTCGAAGGAGGAGGGAGGTGGAGACCCGCCAAGGATCCCGAGGTCCTGGGTCGGGTCTAGTCTATTTGGACGCCATGCAAGCTTTGCTCTAGCTGCAGGGCAACAAGGGCAGGACAAGCTCATCAAAAGTGGGATGCGCAATCTAGATCGAGCTGCGCTGTACAAGGGCGCGCAGATGGTATTGCCTCAGCCGGTTTGGGTCTGCTTTCCAAGGCATCAGTGGCCGAGAGTATATCCATTGAAGACTGCCTTATTCCTCCGTGAATGGCTGATGGGGATTATGGGCGCCGCACGGTAATCTGCGCTAAGGCGGCTCCAATCGGCCAATGCACGTTGGCCAGAGCTTCCAATGCCGCGACGACTCGCTGCTGCGCAACCCGAGCACCTCTCATCACGCTCTCTCGCCAGTCCCTCCACCGCGCCACGTACATAGCTGCATAGCCCAGCACACACTCATTATTACCCTCTGTGCCAGTCTCCCTACCGCCGGCTCCCACCCCACCACGGATCTCCTTAGCACCTGCCTAGCTCACGCTTGAGGTCAGCAGCACTGAACTCCGCTACCGAGCGCCAGCATCGCGGCAAGGCACGGCGTACGCAGTAGCCACCGCGAGTATGCTGGAAGGCACCGCCGGCCGGGCCTCAGAGCTGAAGCAGCAAGGGGCTCTCGAAGCCGCTGCCGACCCGAACAGCTCGGTCACCGCACGCCAGGCCGAGGACACGGTGCTGCACGAAGCCAAAGCGGCCGGTGCAGCTGCTTTCGAGTTTGATCCGGATGCCACACCGGAGCAGAAGCAGACTCAGTTGCGGGCGGTACGGATACACGGAGAGGAATCATGGTACAAGGAGCTGACTTAAGGTGCAGAGGACCCAGGACAGCCGGCCCCACCGCAAGCACCAAGTCGCTGCGCTTGTCACGGACCAGGACGATGGTGAGACAGCTGGGTACGATCTTCCCGAGCCGAGCAAGGAAGGCGCGATCGGAGCACCCACCTCGCCAACAGACGGGCAGGCCAATCCTGACGAGGCGGGCGAGTTCAGCAAGGTTGGATGGGCGCCGCGCTTCGGCAATCCCGCAGACCACGACGAGCCGGGCAGTCTACTGGACCATCAGACGTTCCTAGAAGGACAGCTCGACGACAAATTCTTCGGCGACTGGTACCACAATGCCGCCGTCATCATCTTCGCCAGTCTGTCGTCGTGGACGGTCGCCGCACTCGGCGGCGGCCTCGGCTGGGTCTTCATCATCATGGCCGCGTGCGGCACATACTATCGGACCTCCATCCGCCGCGTGCGCCGCAACTTCCGCGATGATGTGCATCGCGAGCTCGCCAAGAACAAGCTCGACACGGATGTCGAGTCCTTGGAGTGGATCAACAGCTTCTTGGTCAAATTCTGGCCGATCTACGCGCCTGTCATCTGCCAGACGGTGATTGCTTCCGTGGATCAGGTCTTGAGCACGTCCACCCCGCCTTTCTTGGACAGCTTGAAAATGCGATTCTTCACCCTGGGCACGAAGCCGCCGAGGATGGAGCATGTCCGGACCTATCCACGGGCGGAGGACGACACGGTGCTCATGGACTGGAAGTTCAGCTTCACGCCAAATGATACCGAAGACCTGACTGCCAAGCAGATCAAGAACAAGGTCAACCCCAAAGTCATCCTTGAAGTGCGCGTTGGCAAGGCCATGATCTCGAAGGGCTTGGACATTATCGTGGAAGACATGGCGTGCTCGGGTCTCATGCGCGTGAAGATGAAGCTGCAGATCCCATTCCCGCACATTGACCGAGTCGAGATCTGCTTTCTCGAGCGACCAACCTTTGACTACGTCTGCAAGCCGATCGGCGGCGATATGCTGGGCTTCGACATGGGCTTCGTGCCCGGCCTCCAGGGCTTCATCCAGGAGCAGATCCACGCCAACCTCGCGCCAATGATGTACGCGCCGAACGTCTTCCCGATCGAGATCGCCAAGATGCTCTCCGGCAACCCCGTGGACCAAGCCATTGGCGTGCTGCAGGTCGTCTTCCACGGCGCGCAAGGCCTCAAGAACCCGGACAAGTTCTCCGGCACGCCCGACCCGTACGCGACCGTCAGCATCAACAACCGCGACGTGCTGGGCAAGACCAAGACGGTCGAGGGCAATCCCAACCCGCGGTGGAACGAGACGGTCAACATTATCCTCACCAGCCTGCGCGAGCCCCTCACCATCCAGGTCTGGGACTACAACGAGGTCCGCAAGGACAAAGAGCTGGGCGTCTGCACTTTTGACCTCGAGCAGCTGGAGAAAGACACGGATCACGAGAATCAGCAGCTTGACGTGATAGCATCCGGCAGGCCGCGCGGTGTCGTGCAGGCGGACATCCGCTTCTTCCCCGTCCTGCAAGGCGCTAAGCTGGCCGATGGCACGGTCGAGGCGCCACCCGAGAGTATGACGGGTATTGCCAAGTTCACGGTCGAGCAGGCCAAGGGTCTGGATGGGTCGAAGTCGCTTGTCGGCCAGCTGGACCCGTACGCGGTGCTCCTGCTGAACGGCAAGGAGGTCGCGGTGTCGAAGAAGCTCAACCGGACGAACAATCCCATCTGGCCTGATGCGACGAAGGAGCTGCTCATCACGGACCGGAAGAAGGCGAAGCTGGCCGTCGTCATCAAGGACAGTCGTGATCTGGCCACTGATCCGGTGCTCGGGACCTACCAGATCAAGCTCGACGATATGCTGGACCTCAGCACCAAGGGCCAGGAATGGTACAATCTGGCCGGCGCCAACACCGGCCGCGCAAAGATGATGCTGCAGTGGAAGCCCGTCGCACTCAAAGGCGCGCTGGGCGGGAGCGGTGGGTACGTCACGCCCATCGGCGTCATGCGCCTCCACTTCCAGACCGGGCGCGACCTCAAGAATCTGGATACGGTGGGCAAGTCGGACCCGTACGCGCGCGTGCTGCTGTCGGGCATCCAGAAGGCGCGCACGGTGACGTGGAAGAACAACCTCAACCCGGACTGGGACGAGATCTTCTACGTGCCGGTGCATTCCGCGCGCGAGAAGCTGGTACTCGAGGTCATGGACGAGGAGAACACGGGGAAGGACCGCACGATGGGGCATGTGGAGATCGCGGCGGCGGAGTACGTCAAGCTTGGCGAGGATGGGCAGTATTTGGTGCAAGATACCAAGAACAAGGTCATTGCGGCGCAGCTGCGCATGGGGGCCGGGGCGCCGAAGGGGACGGTAAACTTCACGGCGGCATTCTACCCGTGCCTTAATGTAGGCGATCCGGAGGACGAGGAGAAGGAGGAGGCGAAGGGCACCAGGAGTGTGGAGGCTTTGCCGACGGTGACGGTCAATGGTGTGGCGGAGAAGGGACATGGGCGCAGTGATACGGCTGGTACTGTCACCACTCTTGCCAGCATGAAGTCTGCAACGAGCGGAGAGGCGGCGATGCAAAAGGTGCTTGCCGCCGGCGAGCAGGAGCAGACGGAGACGGATGAGGTGAAGGAGGCTGTGGTGCCGAAGGTCCGGATTGGGCCTGACGATCTGAGCAAATATGGTAAGCAGAGTAGCATTGCATTGTGTGCGAGTGATGACTGACGAGATGCAGAATCCGGCTTGCTTATCTTCAAGATCATCGACGGCCAGCTGGCGCACCCCGGCACGCACTTGGAGGTCGTCATGGACGACAACCTCTTCCCGGCTTACACGAGTGCGAAGGCCAAGAGCCAGCAATACACCTTCAACGAGACTGGCGATACGATGGTGCGCGAGCTCGATCTCTCCCGCATCACGCTTCGACTCGTGTCCGAGATCGATCACAAAGGGGATGATGACGAGAAGCCCAAGGCGAAGATCACGGGCCAGACGCTTGACACGCTCAAGCGGTGTCTGTACACCCCTACGCAGATCTCGTTGAACGGCGGACAGGGCCGGGAGAGCAAGGTCACGGTCTCCATGCGCTTCCTGCCGGTGCAGATGCAGCTCGACCCGAGCGAGAGCTACAACAACGCCGGGAACCTGCGCATCGAGGTTTTGGATGGCGCAGACCTGCCCGCAGCAGACAGGAATGGTTACTCCGACCCCTACTGCAAGTTCAACCTGAACGGCAAGGAAGTGTACAAGACGCAGAAGCAGAAGAAGACGCTGCACCCGGCCTGGAACGAGTTCTTCGAGGTCCCCGTCCGCAGCCGCACGGCGGCCATGTTCGAGGTCAACGTCTACGACTGGGACTTTGGCGACAAGGCCGATTTCCTGGGCAAGGCGGCCATCCCGCTCGATGCGCTGCAGCCCTTCGAGCCGCAGGAGGTCACGCTGGGGCTGGACGGCAAGAGCGGCACGATCCGGCTTAAGATGCTGTTCAAGCCGGATTACGTCACGCGCTCACGGCAAGGGTCCTCGACGTTCTCGGGCACGTTCGCGGCGCCAGGGAAGGTCATCGGGGCGCCTGTCAAGGGGGTCGGGAAGGGTGCCGTGTTTGTTGGCGGGGGCGTGGCGAAGGGCGCGAGCTTCCTGGGGCGGGGATTCAAGAGGAGGACCATCAGTCAGCAGGCTGTGCCGCAGGATGGCGAGGTGAATGGAGGGTTTGGTGATGGCATTGCGGAGTCATCAGATTCGCCTGCGAGCGCCATGGGCAACGGGCATGCGCCGCAGCAGTCGGTGGACTCCTTCGGTGGGAAGGACCTCCCGGCGACGCCTACGCATCAGCGCGTGCGGAGCTTTGGGAATATGTCGCAGGTGCAGGCTGAGTCCGGGACGGCTTCGATCGCCGTCGTCGGTGCTTCCGGCTTCGAAGGCGAGCCCAAGCTGGAGGTGCACATCCTGCAAGAGACACCCAAGGGCCTGAAGGAAGTCATCAAGACCGACCATCAGAAAGCGAAATCCGGCGCCGTGCACTTCGACAGCGAGAGCAAGAAGCAGCTGCAGTGCATGGCGAACAGCCAGTTCCGAGTCCAAGTCAAGGACCACAAGACCTTTGGCAGCGACGTACTGGGCGAGGCGCCGTTCTTCATCAACGATCAAGCGCAAGGTGGGCAGCAAGAAGTGAAAGTCGGCTCCGGCGTCGTCATCCTCAGGACCTCATTCCAGCCCTCCGATGCGGTAAGCGTGATGGGTAGCACCATGGGCGCCAACGACTCGCCGTCGAATGGCAAGAAGAGCGGCGGGTTGAACCGCTTCATCACGCGCCGGGAGCGGAGCGTGACGCCCTCTGGCTAGCACGCCGGAGCGGGGGGTCATCGTGCTTCGCTCCGCCTTCCGTATGTGCCGCACCCTCACTTGCACCTGTCGAGGGAGAAGGTGAAGGAGGCGCCGAGGAAGACGTACTTGTCCACGCGCGAAGCGTTCCGGAACTCGGTCGTCACTCTGCGCCGGGACTCGGTGGATGCGCATAGTCTCTTCGGTGAGGGCGACGAGGAGGACATGCTGCAGGCTGTGGAGCCGGCGCCTCTGCCGCCGGGTCATGGACCGGTTGCTAACGGGAGGAGGAGCTTGGGGCGTTTGGGGCGAAAGTTTTCTTTGAAATCTGGCATGCGTTAGCCGGAGCCATTGGGTGGATTGCGAGTGAGACTTGGGGGTGGGAAGATACCAATACGGCGAATTACTGCTAGCCCGTGGGCGGGTGTACCTATGTTATCTAATGGCTCGAGCGGCGGGAATGCCGCCAATATATCCTATGTCATGGTCCAAGTCACACCACAGACTCATCACGCTAACTGGCAGACCACGATACAACGGCGCGCACCAAGCGGCTGGACGCTCCGTCAGCTCGCACGATTGACATGATCGCGTGGAGTGGTGCTGAGGGTCATAACGATATGGTATCGTCGGAAAGGCTGCCGTTGCTGCATTGGTAGATATACACCACGACAAGGAGAGGATGAACACCCGCAAAAGCTCTCCGCCCGTGTGGACAGGCGCCTCTCCGCGCAAGCCTGCGTGTCGCGGCTCGCTCGCCGGCGACCTCCCAGCGCCTCCCCATGATCCCCGAAACGCCGTCTTCCGTATCTCCCATCCTGGCCGGCATCAATCCACTCGCAGCCACAGCCACAAAGGCTCACCGCCAAGCAGCTTTCCCCCCCGGCCCGCCCATGCTCGAGCTCACCCGCGTCGCGCTCCCGGGCACAATACTGCTGACCCGCTTATGCACATGCACGCCGCCCCCTTCCCTCTCCCTCTCCTTCGCCGGCCCCTCAGCTGGGGGCAGCGGCGGCGGCGCCATCGCCGTCGTCTGCCGCCTGGCCGCGACCAGCAGGGGCACGGGACCCGCCTGCTTGACGACGGGCTGCGTGCGCGGGCTGAGCACGCTCCGCAGAGCCTCCTCGCGCTCGGACTTGACCATGCGGCGCGCGTGGGAGGCGGAGAAGATGCTGTTCCCGTTGCCGTTGCCGCTGCCCGCCGCTTGATCGGCTGGGGGGGGGCTGTCGCGGGCGGTGGAGGCGGTGGGGGAGCGGCGGCGGTGGTGGTGGGTTGTGGAGTGCCGGGACGAGGATGGGTTGTGGGAGTGGTTGTTGATGGAGGAGCTGCGCTTGAGCTTCATCGCCGAGCGCAGCGCGCCGGCCGTCTGCTGGTCGATCTTGCTGCCATTGGCGGTGAAGGAGCGCTCCGTATCTGATCCGGAGGCCGTGGAGCTCGCCGCGTCGTCCGTGTTCTCTTTCGCCGCGGCGGGGTCGCTCGTCACGTCCGTGTCAGCAGAATGACTGGCGCGATCGCGGTGGGCTCGAGGCTTGGGCGCAGAGTTCGGTGCCATCTCGCGCAAGGGACTGTCGTTGTCCTCGCCTTCGCTGGAGAAGGCGCCCAGTGACAGACTCGGTGGCGGGGGCATCGGACTGCCCGTCCCACCTTCGCCCTTCTTAGCCAGGAACCCATCCGCGAACCGCCCCGTCCCGGCCTTCCTCGCCTCACTGCTCGGTGCAGACATGGAAGCCACTGGACTGCTGCTGCCCTCTTCCTCCGGCACTTGCCGCTCCCCACCTACGATCTCCGGGGGCGAGCTCCCGAGAGCCTTGGGCGTGACTTGGAACTCCACCAACGGCTTCCCGCCTTCCTCATCGTCGTCTCGCCACCTCACCGCGCGCTTTCTGGGGCTCTTCTTCCTCGGTGTACCGGCCGCCGCTGCAAACGCCACCCCTTTCCTCGCGCCCCCGAGTCGGACCCGCCGCCTAGGCGAGCCCATCGGGCGCATGGGACTGGAGTGGAAGAGTTGCGGCGAGGACGTGCCACCGACGTCCTGAGCCAGGTGCGGCGGCACCGCTGACGCTGGCCCTGCCGCGGATGGAGCAAGGGAAGCCCGCATCCTGGGTTTGAGCGGACTGGGACCCATGAGCGGGACTTGCTTCCGCTTCCTCGGCGTCCCGTGTCGTGTCGGCGGGACGGCCTCTGTGATCTGCAGTCCCCCATCCGGTTTGATGACCTGCCCCGTCGCCTCAGTGCAAGCCTGCAGCACCTTCCCCAGGACCCGCCTCGCGGCCTCCACCGCCTCACTCTCGCTCATCTGCATGATCTGGTTCAAGATCGCAATCGTCTCAAAATGCGCGGTGAGCAGGACCTGCACGATCCCCGCCTCCGCCGCCTTCGCATCCTCCAGCACCGCCAGCTGCGCATCCAGATCCGCGCGGTGCTTCAACACCTCCACCTCCTTCTGCAGCGCGCCCTCCTCCGCACTTTGAGCCACATGCCCATCCAGACCCTGCAGCTGCCGCAGCCCATCCTGTAGCGCCGTGTCCACCGCGCGGGTCCAGTTGTTCCGCGCCAGCCGCTGGTGGTAGTGCTGCCGGCTGCCCTCCAGCTCCACCAGGATCCCCTGCGCCGTCTTGCGCATGCCCGCCAGACTCACCGGCGGCTCCTCCTCCTCGCGCGCCTCGCACACGCCGTCGAAGGCCCCGATCCAGCCGCTGATGGCGCCGATGCGGCGCTCGATCTGCCGCAGGCGTCGCATATTGGTGATGCGCTCCGTGCGCTCCGCGCCGCTGTGCTCGAAGGCCGTGCGGATGCGCGCCACGCCCTCGCGCGCGAGCTCCGCGCGCTTGGCTTCGGCCTTCCGGAACTTGCCGAACGCGAGCTCCTCGTGCAGCTTCTGCTGCGCGGTCAACTCGTTGATCCGCGTCATCTGCTCGTCGATCTTCTTGAGGTAGTCCTTGACGTGGCGGTCGACGTTGTAAACGTTGCGCACCGATTTCGTCTGGATGTTCTTCGCGCGGTTGGCGTAGCGGAGCGTGTTCTGCGTCTCGTCGAAGTGCTGGCTGGAGGGCGAGACGCAGACGATCATCACGGTGCGGCAGTTGCCGCCGAGGGAGAATTTGAGGAGACGGGTGAGTTTGGAGTTGCGGTAGGGGACGTGGTTCTTCTTGCGCGGGTCGCAGAGGGCGTTGATGCAGGAGCCGAGCGCGAGGAGGGACTTGTTGATGTTGGCGCCCTCGAGCAGACGCTCGCCGCGGTTCTTCGTTGCGGAGGCGCGCTCGGAGCCGGCGAGGTCGATGATGGAGAGCGTGGCCATGGTGACGGGTTCGGTGGTAGAGGTATCGCGGTCCTTGAGGCTGATGTTGACCTGTAGCACAGCGTGCGAGCGCGAGGACGTGGCATTGGCTTCGGTGGGCGACTGGGTGCGGGCCGAGTTGCCGCGGATGACCATGTCCATGACCTCGGACACATTCTGCGGCTTGTGGGATGACAGACCCGCGACTGAGACAGTTTGATTGGCGTCCTCACGCAGCATCAATCCTGACTTTCCACCCGCGCCGGGGCTCAGCAGGTCCCGGATGGTCTCGTTGTAGATCTCCAGATAGCTGAGCGTGATCTCGCTCTCCTTGTCCGTCTGCAGCTCGGTGACTTTCTCAAAGAGCTCTTGCATGGTCAGGAAGAT
>JAWDJV010009750.1:0-19041 GCA_033119285.1 Teratosphaeriaceae sp. CCFEE 6253
GTACGTCTTGTTCGAGGCACTTGGATCTCGGTTTCGGCCGTTTCGTGGAGTGGAGGAGTTGTAGATTCTGACTCGAGTGGAGCGCCCAAGTGGGCAGTGGCGGAGGGCGTGCCTGGGGTCGGATTGTCGGACGCGTCGGGCCCCTCGCTCTGGCTCGGCATCGCGTTGTCGTGGTCCGAGTCTACTGTCCGGTCCGCCATGTCGAGGATCGCTTGCAGGTGTGACGAGAAGGCTTGTTGTGTTGCGAGCGAGGATCTTTGCCAGTGTAGGCAGGTGCGACCTCGAAACTTGTTCGCGCGCGCGATGCAATTGCAAAAGGAGGATGCGGATTTGCCAAAGCCGTAGGAAATGGCTGTTGCCTGAAGCAGAGAGTATTGACTAGCGTGTCCGAGCCGAGCCAGTGAATGTGAATGCTCGTTCACATGCACCGATCGCGCTGCCTGCGTGTTGTCGACGTCACGAGCTTCACGTACACCAGCACCGGCCCGCGTGGCCAGTCACGCTGGAAAAGGCGATTGCAAGAGGGATCCTCGGTGTTGTTACAGTCTACACAGTTGCTGGAGGTGGCAGACTTGTCCCGACCATCCGGTCTTGAGTTCCAGCCCATCATGTTACAAGTCGAAGTCATTGCCAGCGTTCCGGAAGCTGTGAACGCGTTTGTGCGCCACGAGACTCGATGAATGGCTTGATGAGGGAAAGCGAGCGACCGAAGATGGCCCGGGCTGTTCGTCCATCGCGGCGCGCAGATTGTTCGCATCGTGCGTCGCATAGCTGTTGATGCTGCTGAAGGCCAGTCCGCGGGCAGCAGGAGCGCGTCATGCAGCCTCGAGAGCGGCAATCATGTCAAGTCATCTGCAAGGGGGCAGCAATGGCATTGGGTATCATACACACACAAGGCAGCGTCTCTCAATCAGCTCCCAGCAGGCGGCTGAACAGCCACAGCCGGCCCACCCCCCACCATCTTCCGCTTACTCAACAAACTCTTGAACGCGCCCAGCCACCTCGCCAGGCTCTCCTCATCCACCGCGCAGAATCGATAATTCCGCTCCTCGCCGAGGACCTGCATGCAGCTCGTCCGGCTGCGCGAGATGGGGTCGATCTCGACGACGTCGATGATGGTGGCGAGGGGCAGGATGAGCAGGGCCGTATATTCTTCCTCATTCTTGTATAAAGCTAGCGCGCGCGAGCGCAGGACCATCCAGAGTTTCTTCCACTGCCGCACGCCGGACTTGGATTTCAGGAGGTAGATGTAGCCGTGGTACAGCACGCGCTCGGAGTCGTCTTGCTGGGGTGTAGATGTCTTGGTAGGGTCTGAAGTGATTGCGGTGCCGAGATTGGAGGGCTGGCTGGTGTTCGCCGGTGGCCGGGTGGGGATAGAGCCATAGACGGAGTTTGGGGATGCGTGCTGGGCAGAGCTCGTCGACGGCCGCGCATCGCTATACGCGAGCGAGAGCGCCGACATCCGCGCAGCAGGCCCCGCAGTGTCGGAGAAATCCGAGTACGAGCCGTGGTCCGGACCGGAGTAGTCGATCTGTGACGGCCGTCGTCCGCTGAAAGTGCTGACGTTCGTGTTCCCTCGATCCCGCTGCTTCGATAGCGGATGAGGCGAGCCCAACGCATCCGCATCCGACGAGCTGTATCCGCCTCTATCATCGCCGCCAATGGCTATGGCGTCAATACTGCGCCCGAATCCATGGTAGGCGCTTCGAGCGCCGCCCGGGCTGGCTAGGTATATCTCTTCCTCCTCGTCCTGGTCCATGCGCGCTTCGCGCCGTATGAGCTCGACCCACTCTTGTACATCCCTCTCACTGGCAGCTTCAAGGTGGAAATTGCGTGAGGGTGTGAAGAGGCCGAAGACATACTTCCCCTTCCGCTTTGGGTCTTTCTGGCGTGCAACAGCTGTCAGGTCGGAGAGATTGACTTGGTGTTTCAGCTTTGACTCTTTCTTATCGCGGTAGATGGAGAGGAGGTTTGGGCGCAGGACGATGAAGACGGGCTTCCAGGACTGCATTATATCTCAGCCAGTGTCTCATGGTGCTTGCTCTTCAACCCACCTTTGTCTTCCTCGTTCGTTTGAGGACCTCGCCGGCTTTGATGACGCGATCGAAGGCGAAGCTGCCATTCTGCGTAACCGGCGACGGCAGATCCAATGTGAGGTTCGCACTCTTCAGCTTCTGCAGCGGAGTGTTGGGGAGTGGTAATAAGGGATTCGGTGGAGATGTCGCGAGTCCAGCTCCCGGTATGGCGCGCGGCAATGCATGGGCACTTGCACCGTCGGCCATCATGGCAACGGCGTTGTCTGAGCAGTCTACAAAGTGACCTTGACCAGGGGTGTATGGAGTTATGAGGCTCGCAGATCAGCAACGTGGTATAAACTCTGGGCGCTGCTCCGGCAACAGTAGAGTTGTGGGCTGGAGCAATGGCGCGCCTCTTGACTGTGCCCATTACTCCCGTTTCCGCGATTAGCCATGTGACTGCTCACGCTTCATGTTCGCTATTTCGGATCGGTATACAGTCGAGTACACACACCTAGAGCTATGGGTTCACGTACAGTAGGTTTCAAGAAAAGTGGAGCATATGCAGGTCAAAGTGACTCGCATGGGCACCATGTAGGACTAGGGAGATCTTCATGCGAGAACTTCCTCTGATATACATGTACCTCGACATCAAGACTCCCTGTTACAGATCTCGCCAAAGATGCCCGTCGTACCGCCAGAGAAGCTCGTCAAGCTTCAACAGCAAGGCGAAGGCATTCGCAATGTCAGTCACTCGCCACGCAATGTCAAAGCTGAGTACTGATGAACCAACAGCTAATCACATCCTAGATCTGTATCCTGGCCCACGTCGTAAGTCACGATCCAATCCGTTTACCCTCCACACCTCTCTCACACTCTGCTCCAGGACCACGGGAAGACCTCCCTGACAGACGCCCTCATCGCCACCAATGGCATCATCTCCCCCAAACTGGCCGGCAAGATCCGCTACCTGGACTCCCGTCCCGATGAGCAGCTCCGCGGGATCACGATGGAGTCGTCGGCCATCTCGCTCTACTTCTCCCTCCTCCGGCGGGATGCGCCAGAAGCCCAGCCCGTGCAGAAGGAGTACCTCATCAATCTAATCGACTCGCCTGGACATATCGACTTCAGCTCCGAGGTCTCCACCGCATCACGTCTATGCGATGGCGCGGTCGTCCTGGTCGATGCCGTGGAGGGGGTGTGTTCGCAGACGGTGACTGTGTTGAGGCAGACCTGGACGGAGAAGCTCAGGCCGTTACTTGTCATCAACAAAATGGATCGACTGATCACGGAGCTAAAGCTGAGTCCGAGCGAAGCTTATACGCACTTGAGCAAGTTGCTGGAACAGGTCAACGCCGTAATGGGCAGCTTCGCCCTCGGCGAGCGGATGGAGGACGATCTGCGGTGGCGGGAGCGCATCGATGAGAAAGTCACCGCAGCAGCCGCGGCCAAAGACCAGGATGCCGGAGAAGGAGCGAATGGCACGTCGAAAGGCCGGAAGACGTCAATCATGGAAGACGACGACGGCGTCGTCACCAGCAATACTCCCGCCGAGTACGAGGAGAAGGAGGACGAAGACATCTACTTCGAGCCCGAGCGCAACAATGTCATCTTTAGCTCCGCGATCGACGGCTGGGCTTTCACCCCGCGACAGTTCGCGGGTCTATACGAGAAGAAGTTGGGTATCAAGCGGCACGTCCTGGAGAAGTGCCTCTGGGGCGACTTCTACCTCGATCCGAAGACCAAGCGGATCCTCGGCCCCAAGCATCTGAAGGGACGGCATCTCAAGCCCATGTTCGTGCAGCTCGTACTCGAGCAGGTGTGGGCGGTGTACGAAGCGACGATGGGCGGGCCGAACCAGAAGGGCGACCAGGCGTTGTTGGAGAAGATCACGAAGGGTCTCAACCTGACCATCCCGGCGCACGTCATGCGATCAAAGGATCCGAAGGCGTTGTTGAGTGCGGTCTTCTCGACGTGGCTGCCGCTGTCGACGGCGCTACTGGTCTCGGTCATTGAACAGCTGCCGAATCCACCCACCGCGCAGAAGGCGCGGATCCCGGATCTATTGGAGGCGTCGCCGGGGTCCGAGCATGTTGAACAGAAGATCAAGGACGCCATGACACAGTCCAATGCTACCATGGGCGAGCCAGTGGTGGCGTACGTAAGCAAGATGGTCTCGGTACCCGAGAGCGAACTGCCAGTGAACAAGCGCAGAGGCGGCATGCTCAGTGCCGACGAAGCGCGGGAGCTGGGCCGCAAGAAACGCGCGGAGATTGCACGGGCGCAAGCACAAAGCAACGGTGAGACAGATGTGGCGTCGATATCTGACGCTTTAAGCACTGCGGCAATCGGCGATGAAGAGGAGATTGGCGGAAGAATAGAGAGCACCGTCGAGCAAGATGAGGACGCCGACCCGGAGCACCTCATCGGCTTTGCGCGCTTGTTCTCCGGCACCCTGACCGTCGGTGACGAAGTCTACGTCCTGCCACCCAAGTACACCCCAGCGCGCCCGCGCGCCCACCCCCAGCCGCGCAAGGTCACCATCACAGCGCTCTACCTCCTCATGGGCCGCTCGCTCGAGTCCCTCCACTCCATCCCCGCCGGCAACATCGTCGGCATCGCCGGCCTCGAGGGCGCGATCCTGAAGTCCGGCACCATCTGCTCGCAACTCGAGGGCGCGCCGAACCTGTCTTCGACCACGACCATCTCGACCAACGCGCCCATTGTGCGTGTCGCGCTCGAGCCCGCGTTCCCGGGGGATCTGGACAAGATGATCCGCGGTCTGAGATTACTCGAGCAAGCTGATCCTGCGGTGTTGTATGAGCAGTTGGAGAGTGGTGAGCACGTTATCTGCACGGCTGGGGAGCTGCACTTGGAGAGATGTCTGAAGGATCTGAGGGAGAGGTTCGCAAAGTGCGATATCCAGGCTGGCGAAGCTATTGTGCCGTATAGAGAAGGCATTGTGAGGGCGGAGGAGATGAATGCACCCAGGGATCCGGCGCTGGGCAGAGGCAAGGGGCGAAGGAGTGACGACGAGTAAGCAGGTCACGATCAAATTGCGTGTGAGGCCGCTTCCGGCGCCGGTCACGGAATTCTTGGTCAAGCATACCGGTGCGGTCAAGCGGCTGTACTCCGAGCGTCAGGCGCAGGATGCTGAGCGAGCAACGTCGGATGGTGGCCGTCCCGATGCTTCGGACACGGCTAGCGAGCAGGACATCGAGGCCGAGGACACGACTGTGGAGGGTGGACATGAGCTGTCAATGGCCGAGTTCAAGCAGCGGCTGGCTGAGGCTTTCGCAGAGGAGAAGGGCGAGAAGGAGGTGTGGAAGGATGCGGTGGAGCGGATCGCGGCGTTTGGTCCACGCCGTGTTGGCCCCAACGTACTGATTGATCTGACGCAGGATATGTTGTGTGGGAAGTTGTAGGTCGCAGCCCATCCATTCGTCACGAACAGGACTAATGAGAGTCTAGCTTGCGGGAAGAACACGAAGCCGCTTCAGATGGAGAGCACACCGACAAGCATACCGCCACCTTCGCCGACAAAGTCGCCTACGCCTTCCAGCTCGCCACCTACCAAGGTCCACTGTGCAGCGAGCCTGTACAAGGTGTCGCCGTCATCCTCGAGGACATCTGCATCCACACCTCCGACTCCGAAGCCGCGCAGAACGCGGGCCGCCTGACCAGCGAAATCATCCGCACCACCCGTGAGTCCATCCGGCTCGGCTTCCTCGACTGGTCCCCGCGCCTCCTCCTCGCAATGTACAGCTGTGAGATCCAGGCCTCCGCCGAAGTCCTCGGCCGCGTCTACGGCGTCATCAGCCGGCGCGGCGGGCGCATCGTCTCCGAGTCCCTGCTGGAGCCGAGCACGAACTTCACCATCCTCGCCCTCCTCCCCGTCGCCGAGTCCTTTGGCTTCAGCGACGAGATCCGGCAGCGCACGTCGGGCTTCGCGGCGCCGCAGCTGGTGTTTGAGGGCTTCGAGATGCTGGACGAGGACCCCTACTGGGTGCCGACGACGGAGGAGGAGCTCGAGGATCTGGGGGAGAAGGCGGACCGGGAGAATGTGGCGAAGCGGTATGTGGATAAGGTCCGGCTGCGGAAGGGGTTGATGATTGATCGGAAGGTGGTGGAGAGCGCGGAGAAGCAGAAGACATTGAAGCGGTAGCGGGGTGGGAATATATCATCCGTCCTGGAGTGTCAATGTCTCGTGTACGCTTTTGGCGCCCGCTTTTCTCAGGCCCATGCTGGCTCGCGAATGGCTGGCGCGTGCGTGGCAGAGGGTTGTCTGCACGACTCGGCCAATCCTCAAGCCTCTGGATACCATTCGCCGTCCTATCGTCCCTTCCTGAGCCAAGACAGCCGCCAGCGATCTGGACCCGCACGGAACCGCACGCCCAAATCTGCCCGTATGCATAAGACTACTATGCCTCTTCTTGCCCAAGCTATACCACGACGACCCCTGGAAGATCCGGGTGCGTTCGGGGCCCCCTGCGCACAACCCCCCCGATGATAGCCATCCTGACCGGCCGCCCCAGGCTCACCACGTCGATCAGGTTTCCTGGGCCGCCTCGCAGCTCATCGGAGGACAGGCGATCGATGTCCAGCGATCCGTTGACCGGGAGACGCTTGCAAGGCTTGAGCACGCTCGTGAAAATGAAGACACACGAGATAGCAAGTGGGTCGCCCAGATGGTTCGAAACGAAGCCATATCGTAGTCGGAGTGTGTCTGGATTTGCCGGTTTCGAGCATGCCAGTGCCACCGGATCATCGCTGCTTGAGCTGCCCGCAATAGATCGGCGAATGTCTCTCGTGAAGAAATCTCTCCAGGTCGGCCATCAGTCACTCGCCGCCATCGCAACGATGAGCGCCGTTTCGTCTCTCGTCTGACCGGCGCACCCCGGACGCTGAGTGGAGACCCGGCACCCATGTCATGTGCAGCACAGGACGGCCAGAAGGTGTCTCATGGCTGCACCGGCACGAAGCCGACTCATCTTGGGAGTTGAGGAGGCAGCAGCGAGCAAGTAGTGGAGTCTTGTCTCGAGCCCATGCCGGTACCTCTTCAGATTGTCAGTCGTCGCAACACACGACCGCCCAAGGACTCGGCTACACGTGCTGAAGGCGAGGAGAGTGGAAGTGGAAGGATGCAACCCGTACTTTCAGCCTACCCCCGTCCGCACGCCGAGAACGCGAGAGAGAAGCCCACGCCCTACCGATATGCTGCCCGAACCCTCCCACCCATCCACATACCCCGCCTCCAATTAACGCCCTTCGCCATACCAAACGAGAGAAGTGAAGAACTGAGTAAGGTAACGTCCACTCCGGCCAGACCCTCCAACAAACATGGCCAAGCATCTGTGTCTCCTGGCCGTGAAGACCGCAGGAACGGAAGATATGATACAGGGGTGTGTGTGGGTGTAGCAGTAGCAGCAACGAGGAAAGCAGTCCGCATACCATCTCGCATTCCGCAGACTCGGACTCGACCGTTCCCAGCCGTGATAGAAGCCCCCTCCCAAAATGTGCGAGCAAGGTGCTTCGAGCCCCGACTTTTCGCCCGAACCCGCGCTATGCCAGCCCGCCCGCGCATACTGTCACGCTTCTCACTTCGCGAGCACATCCGCCGCCTTGGTCCGTCCGTACTGGCTCGCCCGCTCCCGCTGTGCGCTGCGCAACGCCGCGGCCCCGTCCTACGAAGCCAGCGCGCGCTGCCCACCGCGGCCCGTCTTCTTGGGCTTGGCGGCAACGGTGCTCCAGCCGTCGGCCTCCATCGCCTCGGCGGTGCCGCCCTGGGTCGCGCCGCCGGAGGCGTCCTTGGTGACCTCCTGCACGACCTCCTGCGGCTTCGTCTCCTTGTCGTCGGCGATCGCGCCGTTGGCTGGAGCGTCGACGGCGTCTTCGGCGCCCTCGCGCTCCTCTTCGGCGGCTGCGTCGTCTTCGTGGGAGAGGATGCTGAAGTTCGGGCGCTCCTTCTGCGGGGCCGCATCTCCGTTCTCTTTCGGTGTCTGCGGCTTGGCGGCGCCGTTCTGCTGACGCGACGGACGGCGAGGTGGACCGCTTGGGCCTTTGCCTGTGGGTGACGAGACCTTGTCTTCCTCCTGAGCTTGGCCGCGGTCGGCGCGCTCAGCACGCGCGGCGCGTGCCGCTGTCTCTTGTGCAGTCTTCTCGTCCCTCGCCTTCTGGTCGGTCTCCTGCTTCTGGCGGATGGCGAGCTGGTGCTTCTCTTCGACCTCGCGATCGCGCGCGGCGGTGTCAATCGGCCGGGCCGCTCCGAACGGCGACGCCTTCGATTCGCCTGCCGCAGGGGACGCGCCTTCTGGGTCGGTAGTGGACACGGTGCGCTTGGCGAGGTTCAGCCTCGGTCGCTCCTTGGGTGCTGCCGGCGAGGCTGGTGTAGACGCCTCCGGTGTTGCAACTGGAGATGGTGCATCCGGCTGCATCTTTGAGCGCCACTGGGTGTCCTGCTCAGCGGCGGTGGGCGCGCGGTCCGCAATCGGTCTCGCGTCGAACTCGCGTCTCGGCGGCCTGGACCCTCCATCGGCCTTGCCCTCACCCCACGACGGGCTGCCGGTCCTCTCACCTTCTGGCCCAGCCTCCCTCAATCTCCCGCCATCCCGCATGGGTGGGCCGGCACCGGGTGCGGGCGAAAGAGGCCCCTTGCGCTCCCAGTTGCCGAAGTCCCGAGTCTTGCCCGCCTCTTCGAAGAATGCAGGCCGTCTGCTACCACCGCGCTCACTTCCTGCATCTGATCGCTCGTCGAAGTTCCGCCCGCTGCTGAAGCCACGATTCGAGGGCTGGCGGCCTTGCTGTGGCAGATCTGGCAGTGGCCCCTTGCGCGACCAGTCGGTGAAGTCACGAGTCTGCTCGGGGCGGTCTTTGGCTAGAAGGGTGTCAGTGTGTGCTCAGCTGGTCATGTTGGATACACGTACGCGGCTCGGCAATGCTGATCTTGATGTTGCGGCCCATGAACGAGGACTCGCTCTTTGCCAGCGCGGCTTTCAAGCCCTCGGGGGTGGAGAACTCGACATAGCCGAACCCCTTTGGCTTGTGGTCGAACTTGTCCTCGACGATGCGCACACTCGTGACCTGGCAGTCGGATAAGAAGCCCTCGATCTCCGTCTGAGAAACATCATAAGCGAGGTTGCCGAGATGTGCTGTGTAGGGAGGCCGAGTGGGGAAGGGGAGCTGCTCGCGGTCGTTGAAGCGCGGGCGTTCTGCGAATTTGTCAGCACTTCAGTAGCCTCAAGCCTGGACATCAGACAGTATCACCATCGTAGCTGGCATTTCTGTCGCCCACCCCGCTGCGCATGCTTCCGGCACCCATGGCCCCGCCCATGCCACCACCCATGCCGCTACCCGAGCGTGCATTCTCCCACGACGGCTGCGTGAAGGAGCGCCTGTCGCCCATGTCACGATCTCCACCCCTGTCGCCGCCCTCCCGGTTGCGGACGCTGTATGCGTTGGACGAGGCGGACGGCAGTGGCTGCGCGTCCATCTCGTCGGCCCACGACCCGAGGGACTGGTCCGCCAGGAAGGCCCCCAGATTCATCTTCTCCTGCTTCTTCTTGGGCGCTGCAGATCACCAGTCAGCCTTAGATACGCGAAGGGTGACTGTGCACAGCGTCGCGGGATCGGGTAATGCATACCCATGATTGCGGTCGTGTGCGAACCACGCGATCTCTGTGCGCGCGGTTCAACCAGCTAAGGAGACCGTGCCTCCTTCGCTGTGGTAGTTGGTGTATGAGCGCGGTGCCTGCGCTCGGTGTCGTCGTCGTGTGTGTTTGGGAGTCGCTTGTGGTGACGTTGCCTTCGACGACCACGAACTGCAATTTCGGTGGAGAAGATTTGGTTCGCGAAAGTCGGCGAGCGAGAAAGTGGCCCGTGCACGGGAGCGGCATTGCGGCTCAAAATGCCGAGCCTTCTGTCACTCCTTCTCCTATCGCCGAGCATGGATATGTCAAGACAACATGTGCCGGTCGTGGCCGCAGTGACGTGGGCTGTTTGTTGACCGATGGCCGCGGAACCGCGCATGGAGACGGTGCAGCAGCCAGCGCCAGGTGTCCTGGGACCGGCGCTGAAGGTCGGCGTAGCATCTGGTACGTTGCGGCTTCCATCACGTCTCCCTGACACCAGCACGAAGTGAAGCACAGATCTCCCGTCACCTCCGTTGAACGACGGTGGTGTGAACATGTATGAATGCACCGGGTTAAGCAGCCTGCTGCCCGCAGATGTGCCCCCTCCATCCAACTCATGCCCAGGAGCCAGAGAGTGAACAGCCAACAAGCCCAAGAGCGACCATGCTGGTGACCGGACGAACGAGCTAACGACAAATATCACAGGCTGCGCCGGCTTCCTCTTTGGCGGCACGTCCGGGGTCCTCAGAGGCACCACGCCCTTCCTATTCGCCACCGCAGCCAGCATACAGACCTTCGCCCTCGGGACGACCTTCTGGGCTTGCCGCAGCATTATCTTGCGCACGGACTTCACATCCCAGCAGGCTCCACTCGACACTGTCAAAGTCAGCGCGCTGGCTGGAGGGCTGTCAGGCGGTCTCATCGCAGCGATCACACGCGGACGACGCAATGTGCTACCCGCGACTCTGATGTGGTCGCTCATCGGCGGTCTTGGGCAGCTCGGAGTTGACAGATACAGCGCCAATGCAAGGACTCGACTCGAGACACCGCCCGAGGACTTCTGGACGAGGATGTCGAGGCGCAAATGGTTCCCGTTGAAGGCGCTCAGCAACGAAGAGTACGCCGGCATGCTGCGGGAGAAGCTGATGAAAGTGGACGTCGAGATTGCCATTCTGGACGAGAAGATCGCCGCTGTTATCAAGCGGCAGCAAGATGAGGCCAACGAGATGGGTGCAAGCGATCCGACGCCGGCCTCGAATCCGTGAGCCGAATGTCCACGACGACCTCTACTCGATCCTACGATCTATCATCTGGTCTACTAATGTCCGGCCGAGATGGTGTCGCGGTGCTTTCTGCATGGTTTTCTCTCGTCAATCGCGAGCCCTCCTCAGCCTGCCTTGCTCCCCGACCAACAAATGAGCAGCAATCGTGGCCCGACAGTACCTCATCATACGCTCCAACTATGCGTCACTGAATCGCAATGGCTACTGAACCCCGACAGGTCACGCACTACGCGTGAGCGGGCTGCCATGCTGTCGTCAAAGGGAATGCGCTCCATCCTTCGCATCCTTGACCTCGGCTTGATCGACGGCCATGGCTGCGCGGGACTTTGACTGGCGATGACCCTGCCACAAGGGCAGGTAGAACAGTGTACTGGAAGGTGTCAGCGATTTGAAACGCTACTCTAGACGAGCAGATGGCTCACATCACAATTACCACCCCGATCACCGTCCTAGCTCGCCGTTCCGAGGGCCGCTCCATCGTCAGCGACCACGGGAGGTGCTCGCGGCAGTAGTACGCCAGCTGCGTCGCGACCATGGCCTCGAAGCGCTGGATCAGCACCACGACGTCCGGCTCGCGGCCCTTCTCCGCGACCATGAGGAGGTTGATGCAGGTCGCCGAGGCGGCGATGTAGGTGTTCGTGAAGGTGGCGTACAGGGCGCTGTGGGGGTGGCGGTCGGCGAAGTAGGCGAGCAAGGCGAAGAATGCCGCGGTCAGGTTTAGGGCCACGCAGAGGGCGAGCTGGAGGTATGGGACTGTGCGGAGGAAGACGCTGTTTCTGGAGGTTGTGCGGTCCATTGCGAGATCAGGCCGTGGTGGGTTGTTTGCACGAGGGTCGGAATCCGAGAGATGCAGGGAAGTGGTTCGACAGCAGGGACTGGGTCGAAAGCGATGGCGGACATGGTACAGCAAGGAAATATGGCAGGATGGGGCACTCGCCTTCTTGCACGCCAGTCTTGGCAGCACAGCCTCAAATTCGAATCCTGCCAATCCGCAGCTGCGCACCGACCCACTGAGCCTCAAAGCCAAGACACGGCCGCATGATTCGCCCTATGAAAGACTTACCCAGACTGCACAGTTCTCGGTCGGTAATGTGTTGCGACGTCACGGGCAAGTTGACCTCGCGGACATGGCAACCCGCCATAAGGTAGGGTGACGGCGTTCGAAACGGCCAGTGCATGCGTAGGCCCGTCAGCGATACACTGATGGCCTTAGGTAGGACCCGCCGCAGATGCCTCCTATCGACCTGACTTACCGCACCGGCTGCGTCCGCCATGGTGTTCGCACTGCGTGCATATGCCTTCGCGATATGATACCCACCCGAGCCGGGACTGGTGGACGCTTGTCAAGGTCGGCACCATTCTATGTCATCATACGCATACGTGGACCACTTTGGCTCAGGTATGCAAGACAGTTCGCACCAGAGACCAAAGCCGCAGATACTCGCTCGGCCGCCGTGAGATGTGCCGGCCAGCTGGCGATTCTTCACGCTCTCAGCGATGGGATGTTTCGTCGACGAACTTAGAAGCTACATGTAGCTGCCCGTGTGCTTTTGGCTTCGGCGAGAGCTGGTCAGCACACGCATGTGCCGATGTCCTACGAGCTCGAGGTATAAGTAGGACGGTTCTCCCAGCATACTGGCATCCTCACAAACCATAGACATTCCATCTTCTCATACTACATCTTCGCAGACCACATCTTCTCGAACTGCATCTGCACTTACACACACGGTAAGCCGCCGCAGCCATCTCCTTCCCGCAAGATCAGTCCACTGCTAACGCCATCTGCCTTCGCGTAGACTGCTTCACCATGGTCGCCATTACGAAGCTCGCCCAGGTCGCCGCTATCGCGGCCGCCTTGACCACCCTGGCCAACACCGCCGCCCTCCCCATGACCGCCGCCGTCGCCATGAGTGCCGCGGCCGTCAACACCGCGGCTACTGTCGCCTCTTATGCCGCCGAGACCGCCGCTACCGCCACCACCGCGGCTCTCGTCGACAGAGGCCTCACGGTGGTCATCGCCAGGGTCGCCGCTTATGCTGCCGAGACCACCGCTTATGCTGTCGAGACCGCCGCTGCCGCCAACACTGCGGCTCCCATCGCCAGAGGCCTCACTGTGGTCATTGACAGGGCCGTCGCTGCTCGCGCTCCCGACACCGCGGCCATCGCCATGACCGCCGTGGTGGTCGACGCCGCCGCCACTGTCCCCGCTCACGCCGCCGAGACCGCCGCAGCCCTCTCCGCCGCCCGCACCGCCAGCACGATCACCACGGCCCTAATCCCGGCCCCCACCAACGACGGCACCAGCGACGCCGACCTGAACGCCTCCTTCTTCGACTTCGACCTGCGCCTCACCCCCTACGCCGACGAGAACTGCACGGCCCCGCGCAAGCCCTTCCGCGTCTACCAGAGCACCTGCTTCCCCATCCGCCGCGCCGTGCCCATCCACTCCTTCAGCTACCAGCCGCGCAGCAAGCACTACAACGACCGCCGCGGCGGGTGCCAGGTCACGGCGTACACGGACGACGCGTGCTGGGAGGGCGGGTACTCGCTCGGCGACGCCAGCGAGTCGTTCGGGCTCTGCGGCATGCGCGCGCCGGACACGTTCTTGCCGGGCGGGCGGCGCTGGGGAGGGGGGCCGTACAAGAGTATCGCCGTCACGTGCGGGGGGACGAAGCCGCCGGGGATGTACTATCTGGAGGGCCGGTACAAGCTGGGCCTGATGAACGGGACGGCGCAGGAAGGTGGTGCGTGAGGGGTGGTGTGATGGGAAGGGCATTGACGCTTGTCAGGATCTTATGTGCAGGATAATGTTGGCACGATGGGTTTCGGACAGGTGTGACGTGCACTGCTAGAGTGTACATGACCAAGCATAAATAGACATGACAAGATCTGTCTACGACCATCTGCTAGCCTAGCCACTTCACCCTCTCTCACCCTGCCACCGTCACCGCTTCACTACCGTTGCGATGCCACAAGCTCACAGCTGATTGATCGCGATCGTGTACAGATTCTCCTCCCCGATCCTCCCCTTGCCTTCCTTCTCGGCCTCCAACACCACGGGCTCCACATCCCGGTCCGCACTCACAAACTTCCCGTCCAGCGCCGCGAACCGCGGGTCCGCGCACATGGCCACCTGCACATTGGCCAGCACGTCGGGCGTCTGGTGCGTGAAGCCCCCCAGGCCGCCGAGGAAGGCCTTCATGCCCGGGTGCTCCATGGCGGCCTTGTTCAAAGCGTCTGCGGGCTTGCCCAGTTCCGTCGCCACGAGACCCGGCGTGGTGGAGAAGGAGAGGATGCCCGAGCCTTGCAGTTCGACGGCGAGGAGCTCGTGGAACTTGGAGATGGCGGCCTTGCTGGAGGCGTAGGCGGTCATGACGGGCAGCGCCATGGCGGCCACGCCCGAGGAGACGGTGATGAGGATCCCGTTCTTGCGGGCCAGCATGCCGGGCAGCACGGCGCGGATCAAGGCCACGGGGGCGCGGACGTTGACTTCGTGGACGCGCCACCAGAGGTCTACGCCAGGATCAAACGTCAGTCAGATGCCAGGCGGATGATGACAGGGCACGCACCCATGTCCTCCGGCTCGAGCTCAATGGGCCCGATCCGGCTGATCGCCGCGTTGTTGCAGAGGATGTCGACGGGGCCCAGCTGGGCCTCGGTCTCGGACACGATGCGCTGCGCGGCGCCGCGCTCGGCCACATCGGCGACGATGGCGATGGCCTTCCCACCCGCGGACGTGATCTCCTCGACGAGCGTCTTGAGGTCGGCTTCCCGGCGGGCGATGCAGGCGACGCTCGAGCCGGCGTTGGCGTAGGCTCTGGCGATGGAGCGGCCGAGGCCGACGGAGGCGCCCGTGACGATTGTCTGGGAGTGGTGTCAATTGGGGATGTGGTGAGTAAGAGGGGGGGGGGGGCAAGGCGTACGACTTTGCCCTTGAGCTTGCCGGCGTACTTCTCCGGAGCGATGAAGGGGTAGGACTCGTAGACTGAGGGGATTGAGGGGGCCATGTCTGATGATTGCTGTTGGGTAGTGGGAAAGCGGACAATTGCAGGGTAGAGTTGCGAGATGGTAAGGGTGGATAGTAGCGGACTCGTGGTTTATATCCTACCTCGCCTCCAAGCGTTGCGTTTGATTGTGCCGTTCCCGTCGCCGTTCAAAATTGTCATCGGTCGTGGAGTTAAGCAGGTCCAACCAGGCATTGGGCCGTGTGAAGTCGGCAAGTCCGCTTCGGGTCTAGTCTTGGCGCCAGAGCTCGGATTTACCATGGCTGCTCGACGGTGGACGACATACATGGACGTCGATTCCTCTTCGTATGCCTTGGCTGAGCTTGGCGGCACGTCAAACATCAGGCGGCGGTCGAGTTGATGGTCCGAAGATGTGGCGATGAGTGATGCTGTTTTGGACAGTGATGCGTTAGACGGGCGGAGTTTAGCTTGAACACTTCAACGACGCTCATGTTCGTAGGGGCGACTCGTATACAACTCTGGTATGGCAGGAAGTCGCCTGCTGCGAAATCCGTTGGACTGCGTGGGGCTGCATTGGTGCAGCGGACCCGTACTGCGTACATGTATAGACCTGCTCGACAGCTACACGACTCGTGCGATCCAAGGTACGGCCCCGGCCGAGTCCCGAGCGGGCCGAGGTCGCCGAAGTCTGCTCATGAAAGTGCGTCGCATGCACACGGCACATTAACGTTAACTGTCATATTGCGCCGACCAGCGATGAAGGTGCTCTCCGCCCCCCTCCGCCTCACACGGACCACGCGATCTTCAACACCACCCGGCAACCTTCTCCGCCAATACGCCACCGCCTCCCCCACCCTCCCCAACCGCGATCCCGCCGAGCTGGACCAGATCACCACGCTCCCCAACGGCATCCGCGTCGCCACCGAAGCCCTCCCAGCCTCCTTCTCCGGCATCGGCGTCTACATCGACGCCGGCTCGCGGTACGAGAGTGCCGGCCTGCGCGGCGTCTCGCACATCATCGACCGCCTGGCCTTCAAGTCGACGCACTCCCGCACCGCCGACCAGATGCTGGAGAAGATCGAGATGCTGGGCGGGAACATCCAGTGCGCGTCGTCGCGGGAGAGCCTGATGTACCAGTCCGCCACCTTCAACAGCGCCGTGCCGGACACCATTGCGCTGCTGGCCGAGACGATTCGCGAGCCGAAGATCACGGACGAGGAGGTGGAGCGGCAGCTGGAGACGGCCGACTATGAGATTGGGGAGATCTGGGGCAAGCCGGAGTTGATCCTGCCGGAGCTGGTGCACATGGCGGCGTACAAGGACAATACGCTCGGCAACCCGCTGCTGTGTCCGAAGGAGAGGCTCGAGAGCATTGATCGGCGGACGGTGGAGGCGTATCGAAAGGCCTTCTTCCGGCCGGAGAGGATCGTGGTGGCGTTTGCGGGTGTGGAGCACGAGGAGGCGGTCCGACTTGGAAAGCAGTACTTCGGCGACATGACGGACCCCATGACTTCGACACCCAAGCTGGAAGCGCAATCCCTCCACCAAACCCAACACATCCAGCCGCCCTACCCGACCTCTTCCACGCCACCGCAGAAGGACTCCCGCCTCATGTCCAAGATCCCCTTCCTCAAGAACCTCTCCACCTCCGCCCCGCGCCCGGCCACCGTCTCCCCCCTGGACCCCTCCCAGATCCTGCCCCACCCCCTCGACGAACCCATCAACTACACGCAACACTCCCACTACACCGGCGGCTTCCTCACCCTCCCCCCTCTGCCCCTCCCGCCCTCCCCAACGCTCCCCCGCGTCTCGCACATCCACCTCGCCTTCGAAGCCCTTCCCATCTCGTCCCCGGATATCTACGCCCTCGCCACGCTGCAGACGCTCCTGGGCGGCGGCGGAAGCTTCTCCGCGGGTGGGCCGGGAAAGGGGATGTACTCCCGGCTGTACACCAACGTGCTGAACCAGTACGGCTGGGTGGAGAACTGCGTCGCGTTCAACCACGCGTACACGGATTCGGGACTCTTTGGCATTTCTGCGGCGTGCGCGACGGCGTATGTGCCGAGGATGCTGGACACGATGGCGCGGGAGCTGAGCCTGCTGTCCGCCGAGACCGGGCTGGGAAGGCTGAGCGAGGTGGAGGTCAAGCGGGCCAAGAACCAGCTGCGCTCGAGCCTGCTCATGAACCTCGAGTCCCGCATGGTGGAGCTCGAGGATCTGGGCCGGCAGGTGCAGGTCCATGGCCGCCGGATCCCGGTCAAGGAGATGGTGGCGAGCATTGAGGCGGTCAGCATGCAGGATCTGCGGCGGGTGGCGAAGGAGGTCATGGGCGGTGGGGTGGTGAATGTGGGGGGTGGCAGTGGGGCGCCGACGGTCGTGCTGCAGCAGGGGGAGGAGGAGGGGGTGCGCATGCGGGAGATGCCGTGGGGGGACGTGCAGGAGCGGATCGCGCGGTGGTGGTTGGGGAGACGGTGAAGATGGTCTGTTTGTGAGAAGTGGGGCAGGGCATTGCGTGGGCGTCGCTGTGTAGACTGGGTCTCTTCGCTTTCTCCCCGGGACTGCTGGCTATGTGGATGGGTATACAGGTGTAAAGAGCTATCTGTACGATGGCGAGGGTTGTATGATACGGATGTACAACACTGCAGGGCAAGACAATGGACCCAGCGACGCTCGCTGCATCGACGGTGCTTCTAACGATACCAGCCTACATGTGGAGCCGCCCAGAGCCGGTTGAGCTCTCACTCTACGATCAACGACGTCGAGCGGCACACGTCCGCGGGATGGACGACCAGCCGGGCCTCGGCTCCTCACCTCCCCTGCACTGGCATCCCGGCGTCACAAGCCGAGCGGAGGGAGAGAGCGGGCTCCCGGAGGGGTTGGAATCGCCATCGTGGCCTCGCGGGTCCGGGCAGATCTTTGACGCTGGCGACCGACCTACGGAGCGAAGTATAGGAGCGTTCCCAGCGGACTGTCCGGTGCTGCCTGCGTCAGCGGGCTGTCCTGCCTTGTCTCGAAACTTCCTAGCCGGCTATGCTCGGTGTACTGATCGGATGTCGAAGCAAGTCTGCCGGGTCCTGGGTCTTCCTTGGCGCATGTGCTGGCGGATTGCGGTGAACATCACCAAGCTCCGGCTGCGTAAGGGGCTGACTAAACAGAAGGGGGCACACGGGACCCACCGTTTTGTCCTGTGTGTTGGCTGCAGGGACGAAGCACGCACGTGGCGACCCCGGTGAAAGGGGGCACTCCAACGCGTGGGGGCTCGGTGCACGAGTGGGCCGATGGGGCAGATGGCTTGAAGCAGCGGATGTCGTCGAAGATGTATCCACGCCCGTGGGGGCCGCTGCAGCTCCTGGGCATACTCGAGCGCGTGCTACTGCCACCGCTCTCAGCGGGCTGGAGTTCTCCTGGCCTCGAGCTGAGGAGCCGAGATGCCGCGAGCGCCGTCGTCAGGCTCACGGTGCTCCTGCAGCCTGCCGACTCCTCCTCACCATACGGACAGTGGACTGCCGGCCGCCGGCTAGCGATGACCGGTGTAGAGTAGGTGTATGTAGACGCTGGCTCCGCGTGATCCCGTAACACTACTCACCAACACGCCACACTTCTTCCTCTGCACGCAGGTTGAAGGCCTGCGCTACCGACCATTCCGACTCAGTTAGTGTTGGCCCACTCGCCACCGCGAGCGGGTCTCTTCCTCGACTCGTCTGCTGATACGGCGTGGTGTTGGAACTCTATGCGATTGGTGAGAACGTCTTTTACACTATAGCCGCTGCTTCGCGGGCTGCTCCTGTAGAGTGCACATCGCTACTGAGACCCAACGCCCCCGGAAACACGCCCGTGACGTGACCCCATTTGCTGCCAAAGAGACAAACGCCCAGCACATCCCCGTCCCGCTCAACCATAGGCCGTGAAGTGCATGAGGCCCTCCCGCGCATCTCCGCTGCGCCAATCATGACCCATCCAAGTCGTTGGGCGAACTCAGACTCCCATGCCGCTCCGCATGCCGCACGATCCTCAGCATGGCGATCGCGTCCTTGGCCTTCACGAGATCGGTCGACATGCGCGCGATGTTGCGCTTCAGCGCCGCGTTCTCGTGCTGCAGCGACGCGACGGCGAGGTCGGGCGGCGTCCGGGAAGGAGCGCGTCTGAGCGC
>JAWDJV010009751.1:0-19010 GCA_033119285.1 Teratosphaeriaceae sp. CCFEE 6253
CCGCGATGCCTGGCGGCGTCAGCGACACACCCGCCCGCGCCAGTCCAGCAGTGCGACGAGTTACTTTTCACTCTCCTTCTTCCCCCACCGCCCCCGTGCCACCCTGTCCCACCCTTCCTTCCACACCGTCCTGTATGCCTCTGCTGGTCACGGGTGTCTGAGTCCCACCACCGGAACACCTCCTCCTGCGTTACCCCGGCCCGTCACCTCACAACATCATCACCTCGTAATACCGCTGAGCGACCCGCCCTGGAGCTTGACCGGATGCGTTGGATATAGGACACGGCGCCCACCCTCACTTCACCTCCCACATCCAACCCACACCACCTCCTCTCTCGTACGGCGTTGACGAAGAGCAACATGTCACACTCCGACGTGGAGGGCGGTCACGCCTCTCGGGCATTCCCAATCAGACAAATGGTCGTGCTGGGTATGTCGAACGTATCGGACTACAGCAAGACGAGGCAGCTGACCAGCGCACAGGCCTGTGCCGGGTGTGCGAGCCCATCGCATTCATGTCCATCTTCCCGTACATCTACTACATGATCGAGTCCTTCCACATCACCACCGACGGCAAGCAGATCGCGTTGTACGCCGGCCTCGTCACGTCCGCCTTCGCCTTCGCCGAGTGCCTGGCCGGCCCGTTCTGGGGTCGCCTGAGTGACAAGTATGGGCGCAAGCCGATCCTGCTCACGGGCATCGCAGGCACGGGCATCAGCATGGTTGTCTTCGGCTTCGCACGGACTCTGCCAATGGCGCTGATCGGGCGAGCATTGGGCGGCATCTTGAATGGCAACATCGGCGTGCTGCAGACCACCGTCGCCGAGGTGGTCACAGTCGAGGCGCATCAGGCACGGGCGTATGCCATCATGCCCTTTGTCTGGTGCTTGGGCAGCATCGTCGGCTCCGCGATCGGTGGTGCGTTGGCAGACCCCGTGCGCAACTATCCCGGCAGCTTCAGTCACGGCACGATCTTCGAGACATACCCGTATCTCCTGACGAACTTGGTGTGCGCATCAGTGGTGGTCTTCAGCTTGGCAGTCGGCGTACTGTTCCTGGAGGAGACCCATGAAGACAAGAAAGAGCGCAGGGATGTCGGACGCGAGCTTGGCGACTGGATACTCGGCCACTTTCGCAAGACGTCGCCGACGACATCTTCGAGTCGCAAGGCCGACTACACGGAAGAGACGCTGGTGCTCATGATGGAGGACGACATTCTGCCGGGCTACACCACCTCGACTTCTTCACCGACGCTGCCACCCACGACTGGCCTTCCACCGCCCGCGTATCAATCGATCGAGGGGACGCCACGCAACTCTGAAGTCTCGCTAGACACGGAAGACACATTCTCGGCAGAAGTCGAGGAGTTATTGGGAGTGGCGGAACGCAATGCCAAGCAAGCGGCGAGCATCTCGAGCGCGTTCACGAAACAGGTCATCTTCAACATTGTGGGATTCGGGATCCTGGCCTAGTAAGTCGACGCACACCCACGCTAGTTGCATATGCAAGGGCCGATGGCGCTAACGCAGCCCTCCAGCCATACCATCTCTGCCGAGCAACTACTGCCCGTCCTGTTCAGCATGCCGGAGTCGGACACGCCCCCGTCACTGCCGTTCAAGTTCCTCGGCGGCTTCGCCCTCTCCACCAAGTCCATCGGCGCCATCCTGGCCGTCCAGGGCTTCATCCAGATGGTCGCCACCATGCTCGTCTTCCCCCTCGTCAGCCGCAAGCTCGGCAGTCTGGCCACCTACCGCCTGGTCGTGCTGTCCTATCCGATCCTCTACCTCGCCGTGCCGTACCTCACCCTGGTGCCCCTCCGGTGGCGCATGCCCGCCGTCTGGGTCGTCATCATCTGGAAGGTCACGGCGCAGGCCTTCGCCTTTCCGTCCACGAACATCATGCTCGCCAACTCGGCCCCGTCGACCAAGGTCCTCGGCACCCTCAACGGCGTCGCCTCGTCGGCCGCCAGCGGCATGCGCGCCTTCGGCCCCACCGTCTCCGGCGTACTGCAGTCCGCCGGCCTGTCGGTGGGGATGCTCGGCCTGCCCTGGTGGTTCAATGCGCTGATCGCCTGCTCCGGCGCCGTGCTCAGCCTCTTCATGGTCGAGGAGAAGCGGCGCACCTTCGGGTCGGAGAAGGGCCGCGCGGACGCCGAGCCCGCGCCCCTCCCGTCCGCGCTGGACGCGGCCGAGATGGACACCGCGTTGGTCGCGGCCGAGAGCCTCAACGCGGCGTCGGAGAGCCACCTCGCCACGCCGGGCTCGCCGCTGCTCACCCGCATGAGCCTCGACCTCCGGCGCAGCTCCCGCCGCGACAGCCGACCCATGATATGACCCCGGACTGGCTTCATACCGGCCTCTGGCACACAAGGCCCCTTCCACATATAGATGACACTCTTGGGCAAGGCAGCATTGGGCGACCATCATCATCATCCTCATCATCGATCTCCAACATGTTTTACCGGCGTATTGAAGGACAAACGTGCTCGCGCACGGGCGAGCCGTCTTGTAGAGGGCGGCTCAGCTTTTGGAACCTGGGAGGGCGATTTGGGCGACTTTCCGACCCTCGCCAGCATTGCATCACGGCGCTCTATGATACCCCCTTTTTTCACCACGGGGAACTCGGGCGCCTAATGGGCTCACTGTGGCATCGATAGATTACGAATTGTTCGTTTGTCTCTGGCACGAGGGGGGGAGTACCTGTATGCTAGACACGTAGTGGCCGCCTTGGAAGAAAAGCAATCCGAGGCAATCACTGCAGCGTCTTTCCTCCTCGTTGCGCTGATCGCCGGCCCCGCAGTCCTCCATTGACCTGCAATGTCCATCGTCTCGCTTGCCCCGGTCGCACCTATCACGTCCGCACCCTGGTCAGGCGCCCGACATGCGTGCGCTGGATCTGTACCCGCCGAGTCTTGCTGCTCGTCCCGTCGCGCAGTTCCACGTTCTCCGCCCGCTCTGGCAAGGCCATCACCCGAGGCGAGACAGCTCGCGGAAGAGGTCAAAGCGCTGTCCCTGCGCCTCGCTTGACTCCTGCCACTTCTTGCTGAGCATCCCTCGCCACGAACTGGCCCGCTGGCGTGTCATTTTGCCCGTCTTGACGGCCACGGTGGAGATCTCCAGCACGAGCTCACGCTCCACGCGCTGACGCATCCGCGTCACGCCGCGAAGGACGAAGTCGACCGCCCCTTCTCGCTTCAGCGCAAGCTCTTGTTCTACAAGCCGACTCAAACTACGCTTCAGCTTCTCCATGCTACTCAGGCGTGTCGGTGTCTTCTTGTCCGGTCTTCGGCTGGGGGGCCGGTCGTTCGAGGTGGCGCGCCCCATCACCACGTCGACGATGTCTCGCGTATCGCCCGTAGCGCGCATGTGGTCCATGTTGCGAATCGCTGCCTTTCTCAGCCGTTCAATCTCCAGGCGTTTGAGACCTTTGCGGGACAGGTCAGAAGTGAAGTCGTCGATCAAGACTTCCAGCACATCGACGCCCTGGTCGTTGGCCCTAGCCATGCGAGCACGAGTCTGCGGATGACTGCGGCGCCCCTCATAATGATGGTCGACCTGGCGAGGGACTGGCAGTGCACAGCCTGCTCTCTTGGGCAACTCCGCGAGGATGACTGCCTTCGTTAGCATGATCGACCGAATGGGAGGTGTATTGGCTTCCCACCGTGCTCAGGAAGGTAGCGATGGTGAAGCCATTCTGTCTGGTAGTTGTACTCGTAGTATTTGAACGCATCGATCGCGTGACCTATCCACAGCACAAAGTCAGCCACAGCATCCGAATGGCCAGCGGCAATGTGCGCGTACCGAACACGGCGTAGACCACGAGCTCTCGTTGCTCAGGACTGACTCGCTTGCCTTGATACAGCGCTTTGCAGAGCTCGAGAACCTCCGTGTCGATCTTCCTGACGGACGCAAATCATGCGATCAGCGAGCGGTCATCCGACCCATGGAATCGACGTTTTGCTCACATCAGGATGTCAATACGGTATTCGTGGCCATCGAAGAAATTGAGAAGCTCGGTGTCGTGAACGCTCGCGATTAGGACAACAACTGGAGGGATCGGAATGTTGTGTAGGTTGGGGAGGGCCTGCAAACGGTCAGTTCAAGTCAGGGAGCAGTATCTGCAACAAGGATCGTTGTCTTGAGGAGCAGTAAAGCTCGTCTCATCCGCTGCCGCTACACCTGCGTGCTCGAGACTTGGTGTAGGCTTGCGGCCGAAGGTGACTTACACCCGGAATGTAGCGTGCTGGCTTGGTATAACCTTTCATCTGCCATGGAGCCCCATTAGTGGTCGCCGCACTATCTGGCCGATGTGCTCACGAAGAAGAGGTATGCCTGGAGAGGCGGAAGCGAGTTGAAGTAGTCCGCGAACTGCGGCGAGTACTGCACAATCTCTCCGTGCGCTGCAAGGAATCTGCAAGAGTCCAGCGCTATGTGAGTGCATCCCAATGAGTAATAAAAACGTGAGGGAACCCACTGATCGATCTCGTTCAGGAAGGTAGGCGACGTCCGGCGTCCGCGCATGTAGTCCACGAGTGCAGCATCTGGGTTTCGGCCTAGCTTGCGGAACGGCGACTGTATTGCGTGAGTGAACGAGTGGCTGGTCGAGTGGTCGGCTCGGTCTCATCTCACCTTGCCGAATGCGCCAGCGCGAGCGCCAATGAACTTGGGCAGGCCATGTGGCTCTGGTTCAAGCTTGATCTGACGACTGGTAGGCAACGGCATTCCGGAGCCAAAGTCAAAGTCGCCGCACATCTTGGTCTCTTCGCTGGAACGATCACCGAGCCTGCGGATCCGGTCGGGATGCCAGTGATTATCGAAGACCATGCTTGCTGTCAATCAGATGCTTTCGAAGCTGCAGCGTTAGTCAAGAAATAGTCGTTGTGGGTGCGATGTTGTCAACGCGGTGGAGGCCGAAGAAGCGTATTGAAGTGCGATCTGAGCAGGATCGTTGAAGGTGGAGCACGGAAGGTGGCACGATGCTGTTGCCTGGCGAACAAGGGAAGGTGCGACTGTCGCGTCGCGTAACCACGAAAGTCTCACGCCCGCCCCTTCATGTGTCAGCTTATCATCCCACCATACCGCCTCGTGCAATGATCAAAGAACGGCCGAGGACGCCATGGTTCAAGCAAGTGTGGCTTTTGGACACGCCTCCAGCGCTGTCAGTACACATGACCGACCCAGCCCATACATGTACCCTGCTTCGACCGAGCGAGCCGACATCCACTTCTTGTCAATGTCCACGTGTGGCGCGCGAAGAGCGTCGCATGACAGCGCTGCGACTCTGCTGGTCTCCTGAGCTATGATCGATTGTATATGGCTTCCTGAGTCCGTGAGCACGCCTGTTGGAACTTGAGGACTGTACAAACGCTACACTGTAACGCCTATGCACCGTACCATATCCATTCAGAAGACGCTGATGTAGTTCCCGATCCGATCCTTCTGGTTTTGCGCGATGCACTCGGCGATCCAGGTGATGTTTCTTATCTCCTGCAATCACCATTAGCATATCATTCCAACAAGCCTGCTCGCGGCAGCAGAACCACAGCGTGAACATACCTGCTCCCTCAGCTTCACCCACGCATAGACCACCGCGTGCGTGAATTGATACGTGAAGCTCAGCTTCGCGATCTGCATCTCCCGCTCGTAGAACAGATCTTCCAAGCTCTTTCCATCGTCGCCTCCAATTCCGCCGGATTGGTTCCCAAGGCCCCCACCGCCTCCGCCACCGCTCATCCCCGTCTGGTCCATCATGTCCCTATAATCGCTCACGCCGTCGACCGCTATCCGTACGCCCTCGGCATCCTCTGCTCGCGACAGCATGAGCGTGCCCTCCGGGTGCAAGCGACCAAAGCTAGGGTACAGCTTCTTGCGATCCTGCTTGCTCAGCTCGGTGCCAAAGGAGTTGAGTGTGATGTTGATGCTCCGCCGGTCGGCCTCAAACTGCAGCGCCTCGCTCATGACTTCCTGCGTTGGTGTGCCCGCGATGCCCGGCTCCTCGTTCACGAACCGGTGGAAGTCCTCCAGGTAGTTCTTGTACAGCGTGTTCCGGATGATCTCGATGTTCAGCTCGTCCAAGTCCTGATGCGACAAGCTGCCCTTGAAGTACGGCGCGAGTGGCGTCTCGATTAACACGCTATTGTACAGCTCTTCGATTTTGGTTGCCACGCAGAGCACAGGCATCGTCTCGAACCATCCCAGCGGGTGACAGCGCTCAAGGAGCTCGCGAGTGTCGCGCTCGTGGAGTGTGCCGGTGATGAGGAGCGCCACATTGTCGATCATGTAGGCGTAGGTCAGGTAATCCATGAACTTGCTGAGCGAGCCGGTAGCGTTGGCCTGGACATAGCGAAACTCGGCAACGAGCTTGTCGAGAGTCTTGTCGGCGAGGGAGGAGGTCGAGGGGTTGGGGGGGAGTGATGCGAGGAAGTCACCGTAGGCTGGGCCGAGCTGGAGCTTGATGTCTGCGTGCATCTTTATTAGCTGGTCCGCATCTCTCCTACGCCCTTGGAGAAGACCATACCATCGATGGTCTCGCATTGTGTCAGGTTGCCGTAGTTCTGGCCAGTGAGCAGCGTGTTCCGGTAGCCTCGAACGATGCCCTCCACGTAGCCACCGGTGACGTTATAGAACCTGCACTCCATCAGCGACCTGTCAAGTCATCGGCCATCGAAGCTCGCCTCACATTCCCTCCATAGCGGGCAGTAATGCGAGGTCAAAGGTAGGATAAGGGTCGTTGTCGCAATACCAGGCTACAGTAGTGGTGCTCTGGGAGAGTCGTGCATAGCGGAGGTCGGGAATCGGCCAAAAGCAAGGGCTCGCTCGCGGGTGGCGTCGAGAAGGTCACCTCCATCACGCCAAAATACATAGTCATGTCGAGGGTTGTACTCCGGTCTCCCGAGACGTGGTTTCCAGGCCTGAGACCTCGCACGAGACGACAGCTACGGTCTGCCTCATACGCGGAGGTTGTCGTTAGAGACAGTCATGAAAGAGCGCGTATAACACTCTCAATAGCTATGGTACAAGTCACCGTCGCAGCAAAGCGCACGTGTGAGCCATAAGATCCCATTCGCCTCAGCATCAGTCGTGATAGAGCAATGCGCGTCCAGCGCAGACTACGGCCTCCCAGCCTCTTTGGTAACGAAACGCCGAATTCAAAAGCTCCCGCACCTTCCCAAGGACTGTGATGCTATGCTCATCAAGGAGGAAAGCAGAGCATCCGTGGCCTCGCACTGGCGTCAGTCCAGCTCCATCTCGTGAGCGGAGCACATCTCGTTCGTCTCGGCTAGCCGGCCGCTCACCTCGTGCGAGCTGGTGACGTCCTGCACGCTGTCCCTCAGCTGCGAGACCTCGTGCGAGAACTTGGACATATCATCCGTGCCCGGCGAGCCCTGCACGGCACTGATTTCGTTCTGTGCGGCGGTGATCGGATCCGTCTCCGCCGTCATATGCCCTCCCGGCGCAGCCAGATGGAGCGCAGGCAGGAGCCTCAGCCGCGGCACGAGTTGGGACGACTCGGTGGTCACAAGCCGTGCCTGGGTCAGATCGTTCGAGAAGATATAATACCCTTGCGCCCCACTATACGCATGCTTCGCTTCGATCAGATACCCCGGGAGCGCACTGTTCTCCAGCCAGACGGCGACATCCTTCAGACTGGGATAGTGCGCCTGGATCCAACGGGAGTACGCGGCCTTATTGATGCGCAGCGCCTCGGTCGAATCCATGCGCACCCAGCTGATGCCAAGTGCGCGCGTCGCCTCGTCGATCAATGGCTCTCTGGTGGCCTCGCGGATCTGAGACGGGAGCAGAAGATGGGCTAGGTCATCGGGACATGTCGCACTTGACGCCTCCTTGCGCAGCGACTTGCGGCTTGAGATGGAGGGTCGCTTGAAATGCCCCCGTTCAAAGCTTCTACGGCCCTCGTTCCACTGCGACTGCCCAATACTGGTTGCGCTATCCTGAGGCGTGATGGTCGATCCGTCCTCAACATCATCTTCGTCATTCTCACCGTTGATGTCGCCTCTCGACCGCTTGCTACCAGCTAGCGATCCGGGTGTCGGAGGGATCGAGCCATTGGTCGCGCCAACAGGCGTCTGGTTGATACTGGGTGCTCCGGCATAGTGACTGCTCGCAAAGTACTGGCCCGGCTGATTCGGTGTCTCTTGGTAGTACTCGCCAGGGAAGAAGTGACTCGATGCAATTGACTGCGTGATGACGGGTCCCAACGCGGTATGGCTGTTTGGTGGGGCCATGGCGGTGAAGGGTGCTGCGTCAATGATATGGTCTCGCAGCATTGGTCGCGTGAGTCTTTGCAGCTCTGCGAGGTGCTGATTGAGCGCTTGCGAACCTCCTATGTCCGCAAGACGTCTTTGCGAGCCGGCTCAGATGCGCATGAGTTCAAGCATGAGACACAGGTAACGGCAGTGCCAGCCGGGAGTGAAGCAGCGGACAACCGGGGCGGAGGCTAGTGCCGTGACGATCGTGAAGGCCCAGGAGTAAGAATGCCTCGTGAGATGTTGTCACTTTCGAAGAATGCTCCGCGACTCGTCCGCAAGTGGGATGTAAAGAAGAGAGCCGGGAAACAGCCAACGGTTGTTCTTGAGGTGCAACTGCCTACGAATCGGAGGCTATGGGGAGATCCGCTGCGATGCGCTACCCCACATTGGCATGCAGGGTCGACGGCTGGCAGACGATCAATGCGGGCGCTACATCACGTGGGCCAGGTCCCGACGAATCACAGTGGACGTGAGGTTCAGGCTGCCGGGCTCCCGGGAACGCCCAGCACGATTGATTGACGGACTCGATCGCGACCATGTACACTCACGCGGTTGCCATTGCTGGACAGCTTACGACAGGGCATTGTGCCGAAGGCTCGATCTGGCGTGGCATCGGAGCCAGCGGCGGCCGAACGATTCATCAGAACGTCGGCCGAATTAGACCGTGTGGGTGCGTCCGTCATGCAATGGAGAATGTATTGTATGTACCTGATCTTATGCACGTGCAGTCGGAGCATCGTAACCAATGGAGCCTCATCGGGCCCTGGGTATCTCAAAGCAAATCGTCACCCCCTCCCATGCATATCCGAGAACTCCTTGTGTCGCTCCTCAATGAACATGCCCGTGCTCCGACTCCCCAGCCCTTTGGCCCATTACGCTGCGTTCCTGTGACTGTGATAGGGAGCCGCAGTCCGACGTGTAGAGGCTGCCTTACTTGACGGCCGCCACCTCGCTCACACTCACGACCGCCTCAGTCTTCAACACGGCGTCCAGGCAGTTCGTCGGCGTGGACAGACGATCTGCAAGCTCGGGCGATGTGCTCTGCTCGATCGCCAGCCTCTCCATCATGATCTCCACCCAATGTTCCTCCTCGACCTGCAATCGCATCTGTCTCCGTGCCATCTTACTGCGCTTGACCTGCATGCCCGGTGTGCGCGAATCGCCCAGGGCACCCAACACGGGCGTCGTAGGCGCGGACGCTTCCGCACTGGACGGCTCGGAAGATGGTGAGACCGGCGAGCTTAGGACGGCGTCCACCTCCAGACACTGATGAATGAGCTCCTCGATCCCGTTGCGGGTGGCGTGGGCCTTGGGCTGCATGAGCTCGAAGAAGCTGTCGCCGTACAGCGGGTCCTCTTGGAGCGCTCGCTCGAGAGAGTCCAAGAAGAACATGAAGCTCGGCAGGGTCGGGCCTTCGAGCGTGAATGGGTAGTGGACGTCGCTCAGGAGGCACGCGGCGTAGAGCAGCCGGACACTGAACTCACTGTCCAGCGACTGGTTGACAACGCATGCAGGACATCCTCGAGTGTAGCACCACTCCCTCTCCTTCTCGGATGATAAGAAGCACTGCAGCCATACGAAAGCACTGCGTGCTTGACCAGAGAAGGCAAACTCCAGATCTTCGAGCTTGACTGCGTGCGTTGCCCGTGTCGCGACTGCGCAGGCTTTGTCGAAGAGCTCGACTACCGGGACGAGGAGTGCGTGGAGAAGATCACGAACTGGGAACCAGGCGTCGAGTGGTGCTGTATTTGAGGAGCTGTGCTTGTCACATAGCCTAGTATGCAACGTCAGAGTCGAGCAGGCGATCGCCGGGACATCGCAACTCACTCATAGCTGTAATGCTCTGCCAGATGCTCCCTCAGTATGCCAAACCCATCTGATTGTGCGAGAAGCTCCAGCTCATGTGATCGCAGCAGGAACGGCGAGGATGCTGACTGTCCAACGGTGGACACCATGTCGTCTGCTTTTCCTGAGTCTTTGAGAGTGGCAGTGATGCCCACTTCCCGAGCCGTCATGATCGGCGCACAAAGCTTGCTCTTCTATGCCATTCTCACACGGATTAATGAAGCTGGACGTCTGTTCGGCAGTATTATGGGTCGAAGAATTTGTCGTCGATGGCGGCGGCGACACCGCGGGCTCATGTAGTAAGAGCAAACGCAAACAAGCAAGCGGTCTCCACCGACCACGCACCGGGACCGCTTACCCAGTACGACGTGTACTTGGGTACGACGCAGGAACTGCAGGCTTAGTAGTGAGGGAATAGATGTAGCTGAGATGGCGTGCGCGGTGGGCCAGTACAGTGCTGTACATAGCCAGACACGCGGCTCGGGAGGCCATGGTCATCTGCCTTCACCGACGTACTCCGCACGCGAATCTCGGTGGGGGAGTACTTCTGCCGCCGTCGCAAGATGCGTGGTCAGCGAATGGGAAGGGGGCGTTCGGCGGTCGATGCAACATCGAGACACGAGGGTTGATTGTCGGCTCGTGATCAGCCGCGGAAGGGCTTTCTAGCAGAGTTCTAGCGTGCTGGGCGCCGCACCAAGTGGGAACGCCGGCAGGATCCGGACAACCCAGCTGCGAGGCACACCAAGGGTACCGTATGCCCGCCTGACACCATTTGCATTCATCAGCGATAGGGCATTTCCGTCTTGACGAACCGCTGAGTGCAATTGCGTAGCGCGGTATGATGGACCTGCGTGCAAGATATCAGGTGGTGGAGATCCCATGTGATAATAACTTGAAAGCACTCTGCATGTGAACGAAGCCCCCCTTCGACCCGAGACCTCCGGCACGCGTCGATCTGCCGAGTCGCCGGCTGCACATGCATGATAAGCCTATCATCAGTCTTCCACGACTTGAACTGTGTTTCCAGCATATGCATGTCTAAATCACGCTGGCTGGCTGGACTCTCCAATCCCATGTTGTGATCTGGACACAGACATGTATCGATCTTGATGCTGGATCTTCGCCTACTCGCCGCCAGACCACGGGTAATGTCCAAGATGACTCCGGTTGCGCGGGAGTACGGGAAGTGTTCCGACAAAGAGCCTCAAAGGCCCAGGCCTCTCACCGACCTCCACCGAGCCTCGTGACTGCTCATCTCACACTACTAGCCTACTACCACTCCACAACTTCTCCAGGACCAAGCACCTGCGACGCGGAGAAGCACTATTGTTCCTGATCCTCGTTCGATTCCTAGTGCTTATTCCGGCAGAATGCCAGTCAGACCATTTCTCCACCACGAAACCTGCTCCTTATCGAGAGCGCCCGTCCTGACGGGCCAACACATACGCATCTGCTGCGTCACCCCTCTCGCCAAATGTGATTGTGATCCTATCACTCATCAAATGATTGATGAAACGTCGGTGTCGACGACAACAGCATGTCAGTAGCGACAGCTTGCGATTCCAACGTTTGTGATCAACAAGTGCAATTGGAACAGCTTCTAGAGTGATGATTCTTCCTGTGTCAACGCCCAGCTTCCAGCGGACGGCAGGGCGATCAAAGACCGCACATCGAGGCCGGGACACCAGGCCATCTTCCTGGCTGCCCCGCCTCTCAGTCTCGCCCACTGTCGCATCACGAGCACGCGATGTATCACACTCGCTGCAGTACGCAGCATCCCGGCTGGAGCCGCTAGTCATACCGTGCAGCCGTTGAGGCTGACGGAAGATGAACGTGATCAGACACTGGAGACCAGGCCGGGACCGCAGAGATTCCCTACATCACTCATGGCTGATACGCACTCAGTATTAGCAGGACGGCGACGAGCGCTATCACTGCACCTAATAAGGAGACTCCTTCCCCGGTGTGGTTTGGACTTCGCATCCGCCCCAAGATGCTGTCGATCTCCAATGGCAGCGTCAAGCTGTCGTGATAACGTCCGAACAACAGCCCTGTCATCGCCGGCTACCATTCGGCCCTCTTGCGGCAGGTCGCCCCATGTCTTCGATGGTCTGAGGCAGCTCTGTTCCCGTGCAAGGTCGGTCCACTCGCTGCGGCGGATTCCCGACCGCTCGTTGTACAGTGACAGGTTGATCGACGGTTCGACGAGGAACCTTAGCAGCTGATCGGCGCCGTGTTCGCTGTTGACCGGATGTTACGTCTGCCTGAAAGTTGTCGCCAGTTCAAAGCGCGGCTGCTTGCTCAGATATGGCTGCTTGAGACTGTTCGTTGTTCTCCAACTACTTCGCGAATCCGCCGAGTATTTTCGACGAGCATTGATCTCCCGAGGTCACTCCATCACTGTGTGCATTTCTCCACTTCCCCGCAGGAGCATCGCTTGTTGAGTTGATTGCTCATTGTTCGCGTTCAGCGGAGATCCCTACTGCTGATCGACTACCCTCGTTCGAAGTTCCGGCGAATCATCAACTTCCGTCCGCGAGTTCTGCTCATCTACACAGAGAGAGGGCAACCCGTATCACCCATCTACTCCTCGAGAGATCCATGTATCGTTGTACATGTGCCGATGAAGCCACTGCCGACTACCTCGGAGTCCGAGAGGATGTTGAATGCGGTCTGTGGCTTGGCCTTTGGCCCGGGCGCCTGGATCCTTCATCAGCCACAGCGCCAGCGCACGAACATCGTCGCCCAACGTGGGGTCTCGATCTGTCCACTCGATATTGGGCGGCAAGTGCTTGTTTGTGAAGCAGCAGACTGTTCAGCTTGCTATCGCGAGGACTGTTCGCACCTGGCTGAGACTCTGAGTGGGTCGTGGGGTGCTGGGGAGGACATACAGAGGGTATCGCGGCGAATACTAACAGCTGCTCTTATCGTCCGGCTGATCTCGCACGTCGCCGAACCTAGGCCATGATTGCCGCGCATCTATTGCGCCGAATACTCCCGATCTACTCCTCCCGTGCTCCTTACACCATACTCTTCAACCACAACTCACTGACAAGACCAGCTGGGAGTCCATGCGGGGGATTTGGGCCTGGTGGAGAGAAGATGGTCTGGCACTCGACTCCGAGCCCAGCGGTACTGTTTCCGGGGAGACGCCATTGCAGTACATGACACCCGCATGATCTGCTCCAAACCGGACACGCAGTCACCATGTCGATGTGGCATGAAGCCCCGCCGGAGCCGCGGTCGCGGATGCAGAACTGGCCGACACTGCTATACAGCCACTGGGCGACCGCCTTCTCCGCCGTGATCATCGTGACGCGGATCTGCGGCCGCAAGGTCAGGAGCGGCGTCTTGTTCAAGGAGGACTGGATCATGCTCGCTGCTATGGCGCCACTCATTGCTCGGATGGCAGTGGTGCACTTCGTCTTGATCTACGGGACGAACAACATTGCCACCGTGGGACACAATCTCTCCGCCATCCAGCTGCAACATCACAGCGAGGGCGCCAAGCTTGTGCTTGCCGCCCGGATACTCTACGCAGCATTCATCTGGATGTCGAAGTTGACCGTGAGCGAATTCTTGAAGAGGATCACGATCAGGATCTGGAGACCGAGCTATGAGTGGACATTGCAGGGCATCCGCGTCTTCCTGGCCGTAACCTTCGCCGGCGTAGTGGTCGCGACGCTGGGCGAATGTCGCCCATTCGATCACTACTACCAAGTTATACCCGATCCCGGACCGCAGTGCCGCTCAGGCTACGCCCAGCTGTTGACCATGAGCGTCTGTGATATCATCACGGACATACTGCTCGTCGTGTTTCCGATCCCGATTGTCCTACGCAGCGGCCAGAGCTGGCGGCGTAAGGCACAGCTCACGTGCTTGTTCTCGCTGTCCCTCATCATGATCGCCATCACGGCGACTCGAGTGCCCATGGTGGTGGAACACCGCGGCCGGCAACAATACCGTACAGTGTGGGCATCGAGCGAGATTCTGGCGTCGACCGCGGTCTCAAACGCCGTGATCCTGGGCTCTTTCTTGCGCGACAAGGGCACCAAGAAGAACAAGTTCCGCTCGCAGAGCGTCTCGGATAGCATCGAGCAGGTCTCCATCCGGAGGCCCACCATGGCGGCTCTGCAACGGGTCGGCAGCGACGAGGACTTGTTCCGCTTCCTCGGCTGCCGCGTCCCAGACCATCTGATGGACGAGCCCACTACGGGACCACGACTGGCGACTGCGGCACCTTCTGCCAGCGCGATGAAGCGGAGAGACAGCCAAAGGCACTGCTCCGAGCCGCGGGCAGCGCACGAAGTCGAGGAGAGCGCCTCTGACGCGGACCGGCCGAGCTCGCACGAGCGTCCACCGAGCGCCGGGGAGACCTCACCAGCGGCCTCCACCAAGCGCAGCGTCAGCTTCTTCGATGTCGGCGGGCTGTTGGAAGACGGCGCACCGGCCTGGGACACGCGGTCTCGCGCCACCACACTCGTCGAGTATGGGCCACCTGGTACCATAGCGCAGGACTTCGCGACGCCTTCGCCTATGCAATCCCGGCGAGGCTCGCGGACCTTTCTCGCGGACATCGGCGGCTTGATGGGCCCGGGTCTAGGCCGGCATGGTCATAGCAACGCTGGACCATTCGCAAGGCGGCACTCTGATGCCCAGACCTTGCACCGACACCGCGGTACGCCTATGCGCGGGCTCGGTCCGATGCTTGAGCGTGGTGGGCTGTCTGGTGATGGTGATGAAGATGGTCTGCAGCACTCGCAAGCGTCCGAGACCGGCGAGAGTCACAGAACTCCCACGGTGGCTCAACAGGCTTGCAATGGAGGAGTGGTTCAATTACCTCGTGCAGTAAAGGACAGCTCGATGCAGAGCGGCCATAATTCCGATGAGCATGAGGCGCGAGGACCACCCGCCCGGCCAGACGATGATGAGATGATCTTGCATGATCCAGGTGGTTTGCTCAATACATGAGGAGTCTCGGGAATGGTTCGTGGGCGGCTTTGTGCTCGTTTCCAGCGTTATACCCATGCATCAGCGTTCTGTAGCCATGTGATCAGGGTACATACATGCACTGTAAAGTATATACAGGTCCGAAATCATAGTCCAATGTCGCTGGTCGCGCATGCCAATCACGAGCGGCCTCTACGGCGCCAGCCTGTATCTGCTCCACGTTCACTCGTATCGTGACCATGCAATCGTGTCCAGCCGCGCCATGGGCTACACTTGCTGACTGGTAGAATGCGGCGAGCACGCACAACGCAACGTCGGTATGTACCAAGGCCTTTACGCCCACCGTCCATCTTCCCAAGGGGGTGCAGGGCAGCACCACGGTGGAGACCACTGTGACGAGTTCTAAGACGCACGGCATTTTCAAGCCCTTGCCACCGCGGTGCATAACGTGGATGATATACACGGTGATCAGACATAGTCGGGGTCGGTATCACTGTGGCCCAAACCAGAAGCTGTTCAGCGCGTTAGCCCGTGCTCTCCACGTGAGGATTGTGCGATGCCACCATACCCATCGAAGAGATCGACGCCCCCTTTCGCCTCCCAGGCCCCATGTCCATCGAAGCCATTTCCACCGGTGCCAAAGCCGAGATCGAGATCGTTCGCTCCAGCCCACGCATTAGACGGATCCGCGACCGGGAACGAATCCAGGAAGCTCAGGTCATCGAACGAGAAGTCCGTCTGCGCTTTCGAGATCGTCTCCGCGAAGGGCTGATAGGGCTGCTGGTTGGAGACTTGGTAGGAGAGGCTGGGTGGGTGCTTGGCTGGAGCCCGGTAGTGCGAGGGCTCGCTGCTGCTACCTTGCGGGCTCACGATGCTGAAAGTGTTTGTCTCTGTCTTGAGTGCCGGTAAACTGTGAGCGTCAGGCGCTTGGGTGAACAGACGGGCGTTGCCGAAGCTCTGGCGCTTCGGCTGATACATTGGAGGACGGTTAGCGAGCTCGTCGTCCGAGAACAAGTCCCGCAAGTGCATGTCGAACTGCGGCAGCGCCGCGCGGCGCAACACGCGCTCGTGCTGTGCCGCCTGGGTCTCCACGTTGGACTGTGTCAGGCTGAGCGAGCGGAAGTAGCCGCCCGGGCTGTTCAGGGGCTGGGAGGCTAGGATCGAGGCGTCGCCGAAGCCGGTCGTGCTCATCACCATCGAGATGGTCGCCTTGCTCATGCGCGTGAAGGCATCGCGGCAGGCCTCGGCGGGGGGGCATTTGTCCATCAGATCGGTGAGGACCGATGTAGCGACGAGCACGGTGAAGTCAACGTCGTCCAGAGTCAACTGCGAGCGCACCAGCGTGGAGTGCCATATGGCGTAGAGGAAGGAGATGCCTAGAATTATTAGCCCTTTCAGTCCGAATTTTAGATATCGGAAGTACTCACCACTCATGAACAGGTGGTGTGTCGCAAGGAAAGTGTAGTTCACCAGCTTCAGCCTATGGAGCTGCCGGTAGATCTTCAACACCGTCTGACCCGCCTGCGCGACCTTCATATACACCATCTCCTCGTCCTCTCGTGGCTCCAGACTCGCGGCGCCGGGGCTCTGCACCTCGCCGCCAGTCGATGGGCTGAGCTCGCCTGCCAACGGCTCAGGCACCGTCAGCGACTGCCGGTAGAGCATGATCACGGCCTGCCAGTAATTGAGCTCCAGGAACAGCGGCGTGAATGCAACACCCGTCGAGCTTTGATCGGGGGCGGAGTCCTTCCATTTCGTGAGACGCAGATCGACGTCCATCCGCCAGTCACGGAATGAGTTGAACGGGATCACAAACGGCGAGGGCAACGCCGTGTGCATGAACTCGTTGTGCCTGTTGGCACCAGAGGCGCGGATCTGCTCCGCCTGCCGATGTTGCAGGACCTGGAGTATCTCGGACTGCAGGAGCCGTAGCCGGAAGTAGTGGTGCGCCACCAGCTTGTACGTGGGGAGCTCGATGGTGCTCGAAGGCTTCAAGAACCCGGTGATCGTGATGTGCTTGTCGTCCAAGAGGCTTGGGAACTCGGTCGTGACGACTTGATCGCTGATTCCAAAGGGGCGGCCGACACATGTTGACACGAGCCTGTCGAAGGAGTAGGTGCACCACCATAGCCGTCGTCGCAGATCCCGGGCCCACTGTCTCCGGTTCACACCCGGAGGCATTGGCTCGCCCTGGTCAGCTTGCACTATCGAGCTGTCCAGTTCAACGTCAAGCTCTTCAGAGTGCAGTCCCAGATCGACGGCTAAGCGCACGGCCACGCCAATGATGTACCACAATCCTGGCGCTACAGGGCGCAGGAGCGCAAGTCCCGCGAGTAGTAGCACGGCCTGCAGCTCCTCGAGCCCACCGCTCGAGCCTTCAGCCGCCGGAGTAGAGCCCAAAAAGCTATCGAGATGGGTGATGGCTGCCGAATGATACTCCTCGGGCTGAAACTGCTGGTTCGCCAGCCTGGGACGCTTACGATTCGGCAGGGTACTGGCGTCATCCGCCTTCGATTCCGTGGCTGCCACCGTCTGCTCGACGTTCGTGGAGTCCATGATGATGCCCGAACCGATGGCGAACACGATATTGAGCAGGTAGAGCTCCCTCGACCTGCGGTTCTTGGGCTCCGTGGCGTAGACTCGCTCGACCAAGTTCATGAATCCGCCTCGATGCAGGATTGGGATCTGCGGGTTCGCGTGCTCGAAGTAGAGCTCCACCAACCTCTCGCCGATCTGGCGCTCAGGGAAGGGGGCTGCTTTGACGGTGGGTTTCGTATTGAGCCCAAAGAAGGAGTCGGACCCTCCACCGCCTGACGCCGTGGAGCTGGGTAATTGGCTCGTTGGTCGGGTAGTGCCTCGCTCCGAGGGTGTTGGGGTCACAGAGCTCTTCACAGCGGCATAGACGACTCTGGAGAAGGGAATGGCATTGGCGTGCGCCGACTGGCGTGGGTCCGTGGCGCTCTGGATGGGAACCATGCCGGTGTGATTCGCGCCTCTGCCCTGGTTGTCCACGTCCTGGAGCGCGGGATCCAGCGCAGACGTCTTCTCCGGCGACTCCTCGGCGATCTTGACCTGGGCCTCTTGGGGTGGAAAGGGCACCGATGGCATGATCGCGTCGCTGATGGCAAAGTCATCGGACGGTGGCGGGCACGGGATGCCATTTCCGCCCAGGAGCGCTTCCAGGTTATTCACTCTGGTCTCCAGGTAGTACACGTAGTTCCTGGGGATGGCCCTCTTGCTGACCGGGTCGAAGCCGATGCACTTCACGCCGACCTTCTCGCAATTCGTGCATCGCGGCAGCCGCTGGTCGCACCGGTTCTTCCTATTGCGACACCGATTGCACGCGGACACGTTCCGAAAGTTCGTCGTCGAGCTGGCGCTGCCACCGGGCGAGCCGGTGGTGGTGACGGTGAGGTCGGAGAGGGAGTCGTCGGGGTCGCGCTCGCGCTTCTTGCCGCTCATCTTCGCGGACGGCAGCTTTTGCCGAGGCGCACCAGGGACGTTCCTTGATTGTCGGCGAGATGCGACAACGGCAAAGCGCTCGTCAAGAGAAGCAGCCGATGCCACAGTCGGCGGTCATTGTTACGGAGATGCGGTCAGGTCTTGACGCGTCTTCTTCAGCGCGGGCTCGTGCCTGCTCGTTACAGCTCGGCCACGCGAATCAGGACCCCGAGCCTTATCTCTCATCGCTGTAGCCCTACAAAACAAAGTTGGCGGCATTTGGCGACGGCGGCGCGATCGATATGTGAACATTGGCAGGACGATATGGCTACACGTACATCTCGAACAACAGCTTGCGGCATTGGCCAAACGTCCTCGCATCCCGCGCTCTGGGAGATGCCTTTGCAAACCCACGACCATCCGCTTCGCGCCCGTGAGGATGCGAACATCGCCGACACAGCGACACAGCGAGCGACACCAATCCTACCGCCGCAGGAGAGCAGTG
>JAWDJV010009752.1:0-18967 GCA_033119285.1 Teratosphaeriaceae sp. CCFEE 6253
CGCGACTCCGTCCACGACACCGACGACCGCGGCAAGGAGAAGCTCTCCGACCCGAGCACCTACCAGTCGACCGAGGGTTACGAGCCCCGGGGCGAGACGCTGGGCGTCGCGGCGAACGAGCAGCACAAGTTCTACTACATGAAGGACATGACGCCCGATGAGGTCATGTTGCTGAAGTGCTTCGATTCTCGGGGCGAGGGCATGCCCGGGGGAAGGGAGGGCCTGGCGGTGCGGACGCCGCATACCGCGTTCGTGGATCCGAACACACCCTCGGATGCTCCGGGGCGGCAGAGCATCGAGGTGAGGTGCTTGGTCTTTTACGAGTAGAATGATAGGCAATCGAAATCTTGCAAAGCGCAATACAATCGTCAAAACTCTTCCAGCGCCGCTCTGTACTCGCAGAAACGGGTTCCAGCACCACTGCTCATTTGAGGTCACAGAATATCCCCCATACTAGCCGCCAGATCGACAATCTCACTCTCCACAACCGCCGCCCGGTCCGCACTTCCACCCCCCCTCATATACCGCAAGATCGTCACCGGCTTGCCATCAATAACTTCCTCCCCACCCCCTTCGCAATGGATCCTTGGCCCCATCCCCGCCGGCCCCACCGACTGCGCCTCCTTGCGCAGCTTCCACCGCGCAAACGCCGGCAGGTCGTCCCGGCGCCACATGCACTCCTGCTCCGGCGCGCGCTCGAGCAGCGCGATCGCGGTGTGACGGAGCGCGGCATGGCGGCATTTCAGCGCCACCATGAACAGGGGCGGAATGACGCCGGCCTCGAGTGGCAGCAGGGTGAAGGCTTGCGCGGGTTGGATAAGAGACCCGGCGAGCCGGAGCATGCGGGCGAAGACGGCGGTGTGCTGGTCGTAGTCCATCTCGGAGCTGCACAGGACGCCGGCGATCATCATGGTCAGGTGGAGGTACTGCAGCTCTAGCATCGTGGCCGCGGTGGCTTGTTGGGGGGTCCGCTGCGCGGCGGTTCGGTCGAGCATGGCGGTGAATGCGCCCTGCCACTTGAGTAGACGCACGCGGAGCTCGTTGATGTTGGTCCAAGGGTCTTCCGTGCCAGGTGCCCGATCGCTAGTTCTATAAGCCTTGCTGTTCCCCGTGGCAACCTTGAGCTTGCGGACCTGGACGTAGAAGGCTTCCTGGACGGCGCCCAGACACTGCCGAGCCTGGGCGACATTCCCCAGCACGCCAAAAGCGACTTTCACACCCAAAGGTGCCCGTCGCGGCATGTACTGGCGCATTGAACGTCGATGTCGGGCTCCCGTGCAGCCGGGCCTGAGCGTGCAGCCGCGTGTACATGTCGTGCAGACACATCGACACCCCGCGCGAGCGTCGGCTGAGGGACATGAAGATGTCGAGGCCGCCTTTGAGATGCATGAGGGCCGCGTCGAGGTTGCCCTGCAGCATCTCGAACCAGATGAAGAGCAGGCAAGCGACGAGGGTGCCTTGCTCGGAGGCATGGTCGGAAGCGAGCGTGGTAGAGAGGGATGTGACGGCCTTGGTGTACTGCAGCAACGAGGCTCGCGTGAGGTCCTCCACGCCACCCGCAAGCACGGCAGTCGACAAAGATCCTGTACCACCACTGGTCCGAGACTGGAGCAGGAACCCCAAGGCGAAGATGCAATGCTGGACCGCCTGCACCGATCGACCGGCCTGCAGCATCACATCGTGCCAGGAACCGGAGCCCATGCCGTGAAGGGTCTCTTGGTCGACACAGAGATGGAAGTAGTGGAAGCTCCGTTGCTCGGCCACATCGCTGGAGATCACGTGAGTCGGCCTGTAGTTGCTGAGGGTCTGCACCACGCCCGGGGACGCCGGACCGGGAGAGTGCCCGTCGTTCGGGCCCGCCGCGCCGTAGCCGCACTCCCACTTGGCCGACTGGCATTGGCCACAGATCGGTCTCCGCTCGTCGCACTTGAGGTGTCGGGTCCTGCCACATGCGTATGAGATCGAAGTCTTGGCTCTCATGCCCCGAGTCGGAGGAGTGGCCGGGGGCTTACTTGCAGACCACGCAGCCGGCGCGGGTGTACTTCCGCCGCCTCCCACGCACGATTGGCCTCACCGGAACCCTGGCGTCGTCCATCGTCCCCGCGAGCCCGTTGACGGAAAGTTTAAGGCGTCTGATACCTGACGCGGCTCCCTCTTGGCTATGCGTGACAGGCTCGCCGGGGAACAATCAGGGTGTCGTCAGCATGGTCCTGTGGGCAGCTCTTCGCCTGGTTTTACAATGCGAGACGGCGGAGCGCATCCGCATCCGTCGATTCGAGTCAAGCGTTGGATGCATCGGCGCTGGTTGTGTCGACGGTGAACCCGACTGCGGTGGTCGGTGGTGAATGCGAAGTACCGTGCGGACAGTCAGCAGCGGATTCCGAAGCATCCAATCGGAAGCGACCCAGATCGTGACACTGCCGAGGGCGTCTGCCGGGCCGCTGTTTGGACTTCCACCAAGTAGCCGCATGTAGTTGGGCTTGCGCGGAATGGACCAAGTATGGACGAGATGGGCCTTCTTACGCAAGCACGTCCAGCAGTCCTTCAACCAAGAATGTTGCAAAGGCACAGGCGTACACCGCCCCCAGTCTCGCAAGATATATCACGGTCAATGCCCTCACTCCAGCGTTCGTTATGCAGCTCTTGACTGCACGACTCCAACCATGCACCCCTCCACGCCGTGGCTGCTCCTCGCCTTCGGCGGAACCGCGATAGCCCATCCCCTCTTCCACCCGAAGATCACCTGGGTCGACTGCCACAACAACGTCCCGAGTGTCTTGTCGCAGGGCTTCCCAACCGACAACTTCTCCGCCGCCGCCCTCCCCTCTACGCTGCATTGCGGCCAGATCCAGGTCCCGGTGGACTACTCCAAGTCGATCCATGCCGACGGCAATCAGATCACGGTCGGCTTGGCCATGTACCGTCCGCGGAAGCCCAAGGGCGTGCTGTTCTAGTACGTTGGACGCCCGTCGAGGACGTAGAGCGCATCCCGTTGTAGAGGACTGACGGGAGTCGATGCGCAGTTGTCCAGGTGGCACCGATGCCGGCGCCGTGATCCCATGGCAGGTCGCCTTGGGACTGAACAGCGACTTCACGCCCGACTTCGCCGGCCTGCTGGACTACGACCTCATGGGTAGGGTGAGCACCTCTCCACAGTATCGCCCAAGCTGATCGATCTGTCCGGCAGCGATGGATATCCGCGGCACATGGAGCTCGAACGTCCTGAACGTGTCGCTTGACACCGTCTTGCCGCTCGTCTCCGTCGGATAGTATGTCCTCCACTCGTTTCGCCCAGGTCCTAGTGCGATGGACCCAGCCCCTGCTGACTGTGTGACAGTCCAGCCAATCGATGGGACTTTGACGCCTACCTCGCCGCCGCGACAACTATGTGGCAGTCCTGGGCCAACCTCAGCTCGCCAGCAGGCATCCTGGACCACATGGGGACGCCCGAGGTGGTGCAAGACTACGACAGCATCCGCAGCGCCCTCGGACACGACAAGATCCATTTCCTGGGCGCGTCGACGTATGGCTCGTCCTGGCTGACATCGCAATGCTTCCGCTGAACATGATTCGCAGCGGCTCCTTCCGCGCCTCGCAGTACGCGTCGACTTATCCAAACCGTGTCGGGCACTTTGCCCTGAACGCCGTCGTGCCTCATGGCCTGGTGTGTGCCCCACCGACACGAGCAAGCCCCGGACATCCCGCTGACGGCTTCGCAGAGCGTCGAGAATCAAGTCAAATACGACATACTCGCCGTGAACCGCGGCCTCTTGCGCGCCGATGCCTTCTGCCAGAACAACGCGACCTGCCCCTGGCACCATGCCGGGCGCGGCAGCGTTCCCAATGTCCGTTGTCGCGACCGCCCCCCGTCACATTCGCAGCGGCTGACTTTCGCGTGGGAGACCTATCGTGACCTCCTCGCCTCCGCCACGAACGGCACCCTCGTCGCATGCGACACGCCCACCGCGACGGACTGCAGCGGCAACGGCACCGCCGTGCCCGCTTGGGAATTACAAGCAGCCATTGCCAGGCGGCCGGCAGGCCAACCGGACTTCCCGATGTTACTCGACGCCCTCGCTCTGGCACGTGCGGGTAATGCAGCGGCGTTGGTCGCGAGCCCACCGCCAACGCTGGATCAGTTCTGGGGCTTCCCGTTGATCTGTAACGACTACCGTGAGTCCTATCCGGCTTCTCGGGGCGAGTAAACCGAGCCTGGCTGATATCGGAACGTCCAAGCCGTCGACAAGTCGTTCCGCGCATACCAGAAGGTGATCAAAACGGCCGCGAGCGTGAGTAGTTGTGCAGCAAGGTGCCGCGTTCCGCTCACGCGCTTCCAGGTCGACACCCACCGCCTCAACCAATCGATGTGGATCTTCGCCCAGCTCATCTGCTCCGCTTGGCCTTATGCCGTTCCCGTCGACGAGCCCCTCGGATTGAACGCGACCATGCTGCTCGTCACCTCGGACTTCGATGTCAGGTAAGAACTCGGTTGAAGTTCCGCTGCATCGTGGTATTCCTGAGCTGACACCGGTGCTTCCTGCAGCCAGCCGACGGAGAAGACGACATTCATGTGGGAGACGCAGACGCCGCACTCCGCGCTCGTGGTGCGGCATGGCGACGATCACGTCTCGTTCAATGGTCAGTCCCTCGCGGCATCCGGCGCTGGGCCGAGTGGGATGAGAGCCGCTGACTCGCAGCAGAGCCAAAAGTGGCGTCGACGGAGATCACGAAGCAGTTTCTTCGCACGGGCGTGCTGCCCCTGGACCAGGACAGTACGTATGTGACGGTCTACCAGCCGGGCGAGCATCGGAGGCCGGTGGCGGATCCGTACTGTGCGCCCACAGGGTTCTGGGTGGGGGACATTGATAGCGCTCCGGACATCGCTTGAAGATGAATGATGATGGCGAGTGTTCGGAACGTAGAGTCCGTGGCTGTCATCCATGGACGGGCCATCGTCGTTTCGTGATCGAGGAAAGACGTGTAGCAGTTACAAGTCCAACATTGACCGCGTACCCGTGGCCTTCTATCATGGTGCCAATCAGGCGAGGTATCTTCATGTCTTCTGCAGAGCCCGCGACGTGTCATCCGAGTCCGAAGCCGCCAAGTGACGCCACTAGTACCGTCGACGCTTTCGGGGCGGCCCAAAGACCGCACGACGTACTCGGAGCCCATGCTGCCTGCCGCCCGGCCCTGACGCGTGCTCATCGGCCGATGCCGGAGCCGGGCAGAGTCAGTGTAGCATTGCGTTCCGGAAGGATCACCACCGGACGTGCGCAACGAATGGCATCCCCAGCCCTCGTACGCCTTGGCGCGTCTCTCCCATAGCGGCGCTGTGCCACACTCTACTTCGTCCGGATCTCGAGCTGGTGTTAGGCAGCGAGGTGCTCTCCCGTCTCCGACGCCATTCCGGCGGTGCCACACGTGACTCTCGCTCTTCGACCGATCGAATGGGCAACGTCGGAAATCGTGGTAGGCACGAGGAGTCTTCCCACGGCCGTAGAGATGGCCAAGCCCAAGCCAGGCACAGCCATAGCAAGCGGTGCGACACAATGCGTGGGCTCACATTCCGCTTCTCGCAGCCGTGTGCATCAGTGCAGCGATTGTGCGCTGTGTGTCATCACTCCAATGTACCCGCCAACCCAAGGGGACCGAGCACACGTCTGCCATGTACTGCCCGCGATCACTCCGTCCCCGGCGCAGGCGGCGGCGTATGCGGCTTGTACTCCGGGTCGTTGTCGGCCAGCTCGCGCTCCCGAATGACCTGCATCAGCTCGTACATCTGCGCAATCTGCTCGTCTGTTCCGACACATTAGCTGCCAGTACGCCTCAGCACCCCACGCGGACTACGTGGACTCACCACTCATCTTGTCCACCTTGCCCTTCTCAATCTTCTCCCCCCGCCAGCTGCCGCCCTCGATCTGCTGCGCGTACAGCTGCCACTCCGTCAGGAAGCCGACGATGTGCACGGGGTTCTCCGTGTCGCGGTGCGAGCGGAACTCGGCCTTGATGTACTCGTCGCCCAGCACGCGCATGTCTTTGTTGAGGTGCTTGCGGTGCGCGCGGAAGAGGCGGCGGTAGAGGGGGATCGGGGGAAGGAGGGCGAGGGGCGGCGGTTTGAGGCCGCGGGACTGCGTGCCGATGCTGGAGGGGACGGCGCGGAGGAGGGCGGTGGGGCGCATGGTTGGGGTCCGGGGCGGCTATCTCACGGGGCGAGTGGATGTGTAGTGGCCAGACGATAGGTGATACTCATCAATCAATGGCATGCAGTAGGAAGCTGAAGCGTCATGTGCCAAGCATCTGCGGGCCGTGGTGTCCCGATGGGACTAGCGCGGGACATGGTGAGTGGACTTCTCACCGCCGGGACCGCCATTCACTTCCTTCGCCGCGTGCGAGAGCATCTCAATTGAAACATCAACTGGGCGGTCCGACGCGAGTGTGGTCCATCGGCGGACGAGGAAGGCGCCAGGCTGCACCCTGTCCATGGCAGGCACGGCTCGCGCACCCATCGTGCCTTCCTATGGCCTCCTGCAGCGCGCCTGCACCAACACGACCTACGCCGGGCAAGCCAATGCAGCTCGCCGTCCACATTGACTCTTCGTAGGTGGGGCCTCCAAACGCATCCATCGGTGGCCCAATTGAGACCGAAGCTTTGCCGCCTGGAGGCATGACTCTGCTATGGGGCATGAGTCAGGTGGGTTGCACCTTCCTCTTCATCTACATCTATGCCACCTTCTCGACCTCTGCGCAGTAACCTCATGTCCTCTCCTTACACCTTGATGCTCAGCTTCTCTCGTTACAGCCTCCTTGCACGTGATCGGTGAAGCTCGTCCCTCGGCCGGTGCTACCTCCCACAGCGGGAGATCTCCAAGGACAAACACTGCTCCCCGTTGGACGGACCAGACGAATATGCACGGCCTCACCATGGCCACCTCCGACACCCCCACCGCCGACAAGGCCCCGCTCAGCATGCTCAATACCAACTTCCCAGTCGATCTACCAGACATGCCGGAGCTCAGGCTCCCCAAGCTGGACTTCGAGGCGTACCTGAAGTCGGCTCTGCTGTCTGCCAAGGCCCTCAAGACGAAGACTGCCGACGACATGACCAAGGAAGAGATCCTCGACGCTATCCAGCTCCCCATCCACACGAAGCCGGCTGCCGATGTCACAGCCACGACCGTCGAGATCGCAGATGTGTTGCCCGATCCCGCTACCCCGGAGCCAGGCTCCCGCTTCATGGACGGCCTCCTCGCCAGCCAGCAGGCGGTGCCCACCCTGGACGAGCGCGATGGCAAGATGCTGACGGAGAACGGGGATGTGGCCTTCCGCACATCCGGCGAAGCGCTCGTCGACCTCTTCGCCGAGCTCGAGACCGTCATCTCGGGCGCGCGTCTCGTTGAGGTGCTCGAGGCGGCGTGGACCGCGGACTCCGATGCCACACTGAAGATCATCTGGAACGCGCGCTCGATCCACCTTGGCAAGTCGGACCGCATCACCTTCTATCGCGCGGTGGGCTGGCTCGCTCAGGAGCATCCAGCGACGTTGCTTACCAACCTGCCGTGGCTTGTGCGCCCGCTGATCCAGAAGAGGACGCCGAAGGCCGAGCAGAAGAAGGACAGCCCCACTCAAGTTGACAAGGCCGAGACGGCTGAGCTGGTCGAGATGGAGGACGCCGACAGCGAATTCGAGATCGTCGACGGTAACGACAGCGTGGACGACGAGCCGCGGACCAAGAAGCCCAGACTGGACGATGCTGCCAAGCTCACCGAATTCGACGTCAAGTTCGGCGTGGCTCATGGCTACTGGAAGGATCTGCTCAACATCCTCGCCCTAGCCGCCAATGATGAATTGAAGGCGACTGGTGACCCTCGCAGCGTGCTCAACGTGCCAAAGCCGGAGGAGAAGAAGGTGAAGCCCCACCAGAAAGACTGGACGCAGGGCCGCCGGAAGCTGCGGATAGTTGACAGGCATGATCGCGCTGTGACGAAGCTGGAGGAGGATCCCTTCTACAAAGCCCTGCACGTCACCGTCGCACGTCTCTTCGCCGACCAGCTGAAGACGGACTACACCCGCCTACAGTCCGCCAATCGAGCCGAGATCAAGCGCATCAGCCTCGCCGCCAAGTGGGCGCCCTCCCACAAGGGCATGCACGACCAGCACACCTGCATCGTCAGCTCCATTGCCGAGCTCCTCTACCCCTTCGACAGCGTGACCCCGGCCGCGGACCCCGCCGACCGCCTGCTCTACCTGAAGCACGCCCGCGAGGCCTACCAGCTCAAGCTCCTGTCCCCGCTGCGCAAAGCCCTGGACATTGTCGAGCGCTCCATCGCCGCCAACGCCTTTGACGCGATCAAGTACGACCGCGTGCCCTCGCTGGCCATGAAGCAGTACACCCCGCTCTTTGCACGAAAAGACTTCGACCGCTTTGACCAGTACATTGACAAAGTCGCAACTGGCTCGGCCAAGATCTCCGGCGCCACGCTCCTACCGTCCACGCTGGTCAAGGCCGTCACGAACCGCGTCGACTACTTCAGCCGCACGCCCGCGAAGAAGGCGAAAGGCGCTGACGCCATGGTCGTGCAGAAACTCAAGGACCTGGAAGCGAAGGCCGCGGACGGGCAATGGAACGCCCTCGTGCAGCGCATCAGGGACAACGGCACGCTCGCCTCCTCGGTCGCCGTCTGCGACGTCTCGGGCTCGATGGCCCACCCGCAGTTCCCGGACGGCACCTGCCCCATGGACTCCGCCATCGGGCTCGCCCTCCTCCTTGCCGAGGTCACCGCGGCGCCTTTCGGCGGCGCCTTCATCACCTTTGACGCCGTGCCGCATATCATGCACGCGGGCGGAGCGGAGGACAAGCGCAGTTTCGGGGAGAAAGTGGCGTATATCGAGGATAGCCCTTGGGGCGGGAACACGGACTTCGTCGCCGTGTTTGAGTCGCTCATCTTGCCTCTGGCCTTGGAACTCAAGCTCAAGCCGGAGGAGATGGTGAAGCAGGTGTTTGTGTTCAGCGACATGCAGTTTGACGCCGCGAACGACGGGACCGCGGACTGGGGCACGTCGTACGAGCGGATTGAGCGACTGTATAAAAAGGCAGGGTACGAGGTCCCGCGACTTATCTTCTGGAATCTGGCGGGGGGGCGGGCAGGGTACGGGCAGGACATCGGCGGTGGCAGTAGTAGCCCGGCGGGTGCGGGTGGCGGTGGAGATGAGGTGGCGCCGAAGCCCGTCACGGCTGCGGAAGCCGGGACGGCGTTGGTGAGTGGGTACAGTCAGGGGCAGTTGAAGATGTTCCTTGATAGTGGGACGTTCGAGGACGCGGAGGCGGAGGAGGTGCGGGCCAGGGAGGGGGAGGAGGGAGATGAGGTGGTGGTGGAGGTGGGGAAGGCGAGGCAGGATCCGCTCGCGGCGGTGAGGAAGGCGGTTGGGCATGCGGCGTATCGGATGTTGAGGGTGGTGGACTGAGGGATGTTCGGTGGCGGGCATCCGGCTGGTGGGATTGAGGCGCGACTTCGATGCTTGGAGGGAACATCGAGACTGACCCATCCATGCTTGCATTACCTGTACTCTACGGAGTACACAAGCCTGCACTCCACCTCGCAGCCACTGTTACTCACACCTGCGCCGCACCTCCAGCGTCGTGACCACTCGCGGCCCTGCCCTCGCATTCCGTGGCCCTTTCCAGCTGGAGAAGACAGAAACGGAGAACCTCCAGCGCTCACGCACATCAAGTACGCATGTGCGCAAGTGCTCGTCACCACGCCTAGGGCCCCGTCCATCACAGCAAATTCCTCCCTCGCGCTCCATCCTGCGGTCTCGGCGACCCATGGACTGCGCCCTGATCTGCCACGTGCCCAGCCGTGTAGAGCGCATAGCGCTGTCCTCGTGTCCGGTCGGTGGTATCGTGCTGTCGCTGATAGTGACTCGACGTTTCGAGACCGGTGCGAATCCGAGATGGTTTGTCTGACGGCTTACCGAGGCAATGGGCAGCCGTGACGACGCTCGGAAGGCATGCTCGAGACGGTATCGGAAAGCAGCACAGGTGAAACAGCGCAGCGATGCTAGAAAGCAAAAGGATGCAATACAGCAGTTAGGAGCGACTTGTCATACACCATACCATCACACTCGATATACCCGGCAACATGTGTTCCGTGACGACGACGACGACGTTCCTGGCACCACGAGTGCCCTTGGTGCTTCGTCTCTCATCTGGCAGCGGTGCGAGTCCGACACAACCTCCCGCCCTCCGCCTCTCTCACAGATTGCCCGGATGTTTTCAGCAACAGCTCGAGCAGACAACATCCTGGTCGCTGGACCAGATCCGAGTGCATCCCTGAATCAGTCACGTATGTCTCTCTGTTGCTCCCTGGCCTCCACCGCACTCGCAACTCCAACAATCATCCCGACTCTCACTCTCCACAGGACCCGTACTCCGGATACCCGGCGCGCGACTCAGCGATGCAATTCTTCAGCTCACGATCCGCACGAGCCATGTCGAGTAGAGCCTGCAAGGCGTTACGTTGGCACTCCGCCTCGGCATCGACCGCCCAGATTCGTTGTTTGAGCGACTGAACGACGATGTCGGCGGCTCTGGCTTCGTACCTGAGCTGGAGCACCGGCCGATTGGCACCCATGCTTTCGAGATCGATCAGAGAGATCCGCTGCGCGAGGCGCGGTAGGCCGACCGCTGAGCCGGCGTCTCCATAGTCATCGCCCACCAGGTCGCCGCGCTTGCGCATCCAGGACGCCTTATTATCGACCGAGGTTCGGCGTGCCGCAGTGATCGCTGGATCGTTGATGGCCGGGCCATTGTCGGCGGGGATTTCCAAGTCTACCGTCGACGCACGAGCCGACAAAAGTCCGCAGTCGGAGGGCGCAGCCGGCGTCTGGACGTTCACAAAGTCGTAATCCGGCTGCTGGCCAACGTTGTCCGCATCGTCCCAAGACGGCCTGTAGGGCTTGCTGGCGCCGAAGGGCTGGCTGGCTGTAGCCCGGCCGCCGGTCGCAGCTCTGGCGGTAGCTACCCCAGAAGGCTGCTGGAGGTCTTCGATAGCGACGTCCAGGCCCAGGCTCTTCTGCGGCGTGTTCGTACCAGCGGTGGCCTTCTGCTGGGCCATGGTGACGTCGGGCTCAACCGACAGCAAAGGCACAGCACGGAGTTGTAAGCTTGCACGATTCTGCCGCGTCTTGAGTCTCGTCGACGTCAAGGATCTTCGAGCTGACTTGGAAGGTAGGGATCTTCGAGTTGACTCAAGCAATTCTGGAATGGACTGACACACTTAGCTGCCTCGTCCTGATAGTGTGGCGTTTGGAAGACAGTCTTATACTTCGCCGTCGTAGAGATGTTCATCCCGTGCGCTAGCCATGCAGAAGGGGCAGCAGCGCAGCCGCATGCGGGCAAGTGGCACGATCGATTGTTTGCTGCTCTCGCCGAGTAGCAGCCGCATGTGGTGTGACGGCTTGACGTGTCTTTGCAGTAGAAGGCGCATAGGGTGTGACAGGGGCTCGGCGAACGTACGCAGTAGCTCTCTGAGTGCTGGCTTGCGCTACTTGTAGCAGTGGGGTTTCGGCAAGCGTCGGACCTAGCCTTGTTTTTGCAGGAAAGAATTGCCACCATTCTCGATTGACCTTACGGCGGACAGAAACGCGGTATCTCGCCGGACGGATGGGAGGGTAGTCTGACCGTCCGTTGCTGAGTCCGTAGTGGCCGCAGCGGAGGGCGCTGCCCGTGCGCTGGTCGCCGGCGGCACGACTGGCCGTTGGCTCTGCGTTACTTCCATGTCCTCTCCGCTTTGAGTGAACTGCTCGAGACTGGATCCGTCATCGTCCGGTGTCGCATCGGTAGCTGTGCTGTCGTGATGCAGGCCAAGCTCAGCACCCCTCCGGTTCATGCTGTCATGCCTCGCACGACCACCATGCAAGGCGCCCCGGTCTGAGCTATGAGGCGATAGTGACCCAAGATCAGCTTCGCCAGGCCTGTTGCTGCTTGTGCCGGTTGGTGTCGTGAAGGGTGGCACCACCGCACCCTCGTGTCCGCCAGCGACATTCACGTTTCTGAGATAGCCAACAAGAGCGCGCTGATTGGCCACCTCCATGTCGACAATGCGTAACGAGGCATCCGCCTCATCCGTTCTTTCGCGTACCGCGGAACTCACAAGTCGCAGCGACCAGGCTATGTCGTTGCCCACGGCATTGGAGAGCGTCGAAAGCCCGTCAAGCAGTCTAGAGCTCGCATTTCGCGGATGCTTGGGTAGATCTCCACGACAAGACGGGGGGATCAGCTCATATGGACTGGAGATATCGGATCTGTGCCGAATTCCTGCGATGACGCTCTTCCGCTCTTCCTGTGTAGGGAACTTACACTTCGAAAACTTCTTGTGGTGGAACGACCCCGGCGACTCGCTGATCTCAAGGACAGGTAGCCCGGTTGTTGTTGACGAGCTCTCAGTGCTGCCTCGGATCTCGCCCTCCCCTGGCTCGTCGTCCTCGCCGTTGGTCTGCTTCTGCCGCTTGCGGGCTTCGCTGAGACTTGGTTCTCGTTGCCGCTTTGCGTCTGACGTTTGCTTACTGTCTGGTGAGCTGACATGGGAGGCACTCTGATCGTGTGACACAGGCTGACCATTCGAAGAGCAGCTGTGTTCGGAAAAGCTGTTCATTGATGGGAGTGTGTAAGGCAGCAGATGGTATGGCCGGCAAGAATGCTGTTGACGTTATCAAATTCCAGAGGAGACAGCCTTTTAGATCGACTGGTCGATGTGACATCGGGTGCTTGTGATTGCTGTGATCTGCTTCACTCTGACGAGCCTGACGGATATTGCCCACAAGATATCGCCAGATCCAGACGGGTCTTCCTGGGATCCTGATCATCGACACTATCGTTGAGCAAAGGGTGCGAAGAAGGCGACCCCCGGCGATCGATATGTCTGTACGATGAACTGTAAGTGTGGCCTGCAACAGTCAGCAATCCGTCGGCGCCACTGTATCACAAGCGGCACAACATGCGACACTCCTGGGCGCAAAAGGCGAGCCTGCATAGGTAGTAAGAGGGCGAGCAGACTTGCACCGTCCGAGAGCAACAGCAGTAACATTTCCATCGCCCGGATTTCCGTGACGCCGTTGTATGTACATGCACAACCCAAGCTCCCGTCCAGAGTGTCGCCTCAACTCACTTGGTGATGTTCGCAGGTGTGACTACGTAATGCGGTCGCACGAATCTGTGCCATGTCAGTCGACTCACAAGCCGAGCCCAACACGACTGTCACGTACCTGTCTCCATGGTAGACCTTCATCTCGGCTCCCAGCAGCTCCTTCTCCATCGCCGTGGTCGCCAGTGTCCGCCGTACCAGATCTCGGTCCACTTCCGCCTGCAGAAGCGGGATCAGGTGGATGCGCGACCACATCTTCTCCCGTGCCAGCTCGCTGTTGTCGGGTCAGTCCAGCTGCTCCTCTCGTGTTTCGCGCTCCGCCAAGTCTACCCACTTCTGCTCCCTGATGCCCTGCCCCAACCTGTAGAACCCGTATGTCATGATCGCGCCGACCGCGACGAGGTAGTATGCCGGTCTGAAGCCGCGGACCGGCAGGTTTCGGCGATATTGCACTGGCTCGTAGCCGCCCGAAGGCGGCATATCCTGAGGCATGGCGGCGGTGGTAGGCGGAGAGGAGCGCGTGGAGGTGAAGGACTCCAATGGCGGCAATGTGAAGTGAAGCAGCGGCGGAGCGGAGCTCGGGAGCTCAGGGCTTGGCATCTAAGCATGAGTCATGGGCCGATCTCAAAAACACATGCACATCCAACACACTTCCCTCCAGCATCACATCATCTTCGCAGGGCTTCACAACTTTCGACTCAAGCATGGACGAAGACGAGCGGCCTACGAAGATGCGGAAGATGAGTCACGACGACGGCGACAAGACCGCCCTTGACGCACGCGATGTCAATCAGGAATCTGAACGTGGAGTGCCAGCAAATACCGCAGCGCATCAAAACCGCAATGTTCCGGACATAGTCCCGCAAACTGCGATGACCGGGCCTGGCCTCGAAGCAGGTGGAGTGCCCTCGGACAAGCATGAGATCAAGACGGACTCCAACCAATCCAACGCTCTCCCGCCACCTTCAGAATTCGCACCCCTGTCCACAACCAACGAGGTAGTCAAGGATGGCCCGGCCATGTCCAAGAACCAATCCAAGAAACTCCAGAAAAAGCTCGAATGGGAGTCCAAGCGTGGCGAGCGCAAAGTCATGCGCAAAGAGAAACTCGTCGCAAAACGTGAGCGCAAGCGAGAAGCCCGTACCGATCAAGCCGACGGCGAAGCACTGCCAGATGCTCCTCCTGCGCGGCCGCCCAGGAAGCCTGCGTTTCGAAGAGCCGTCCAGCTACCAATCTCGATCCTCGTTGACTGCGATTTCGATGATCTGATGCGCGACAACGAGCGCATCTCTCTTGCCTCCCAGATCACGCGTTGCTACTCAGACAACAAGAACGCCTTCTTCCGCGCCCATCTCGCCGTGTGCTCGTTTGGCGGGGATTTGCGGAAGCGTTTTGATAATGTGCTCGATCATTACAAAGGGTGGCGCGGCGTGCGATTTCTGGACGAAGACTTTTTGAACACAGCTGAGCAGGCCAAAGTCTGGATGGCGGACGAAGGGGCCGGGTCCGGCGGCGAGCTCAAGGGCAGCTTCTCTACTTACTCAGACTCCGATCTAGCACAACTGCGCGAACAAGGCGAGGTGGTCTATCTGTCCTCGGAAGCGTCCGAGACACTCACAAAGCTGAAGCCATACAGTACGTACATTATTGGCGGACTGGTCGACAAGAATCGAGAGAAAGGCATCTGCTACAAGCGCGCCACGCGCGCGGGTATCCGGACCGCGAGACTGCCGATTGGAGACTACATGGAAATGTCGAGCAGGAAGGTCTTGGCGACGAACCATGTGAACGAAATCATGTTGGAGTGGTTGAGGTGTGGGGACTGGGGGGAGGCGTTCATGAAGGTCATTCCGAAGAGGAAGGGTGGGCAGCTGAAGGGCCAGGAGCGGCCTGAGGAAGTACTAGATGTGCCCGGACAGGATGCCGATGATGGCGATCCAGACGAGGAGGATGGCGGGGTGGCCATGCCGGAAGTTGCGGAGGTCGCTGATGCTCGACCGGGCGCCACGGCCTAGCAACACAGTACCCGTAGAAGTCCGATCGAGGCCAGCTGACAAGATACATGGCTCTTCCCCGGCGAAAGTGCCGTTGAGTCTGACGCAATGCGAGAAGCCATCAGTCGACAAACATCGGTACATGTATTCTGAACGATAGACGGCACCACGTATGGACCGCACGTACAGCTCGCAGGCTGTCTGTGCACGTCCAGCCCATCATTGCTGTAGGGGTGTGATTTAAGATTAGGGCTCGCGCCGCCCGTTAAGTAAGCGTAATATGTGAAGCCTAAATGTTTCGAACCCCACATGCGCGGCCAACGTTCTCCAGTCTGCTCTCGATACATGTACCCTTGTTCAGAACGATCCATGCACCCAAGCCAAGATCTCTCACGCCCTACGCGGTCATAGCCTACCACCCAAATACAGGTGGCTCAGTGCATGAGCAGCCGCCGAGCTTTGCCACCAAAGACCCACGATTGCTTGAATGCTACAGGCTCGCATTCCTTTGCGACGATCCTGGCGGTGCGGGTATCAGGCTGGCCCGCGATCTAGGCAAAGAGCCGTACTCATCCTACCTCGCCAACTTCATGTCAACACGATGAGCTCGGGAGAGAAGAAGGCCTCCACTTCCTCGCAATGGACGGGGCGATGGCTCAGGGCAAGTCATCCAGACGACCAAAGCTCAGATGCGATCGCACAGCACCATGTGGAAGTTGAGAAGGTGGCGGCTAGTGTGCGCGGCTTTCACAGGCGGGGCGAGCAGTTCCGGATATTCCATGGCTCCACGAACAGTACACGGAAGTCGGCAACGGGTAGAGATCCGACTAAAGTGGTTAACACGAGTCGGCTGAACAGCGTCTTACATGTCGATGCTAATGCCGAGGCCCCTTTCGCTCTCGTACAACCGAATGTACCCATGGACAAGTTGGTGGAAGCAACGCTGAAGCATGGGCTTGTGCCTCCAGTGGTCATGGAATTCCCGGGTATCACAGTCGGTGGCGGCTATGCCGGCACGTCAGGAGAGAGCAGCTCGTTCCGGCACGGCTTCTTCGATCGCACCCTGGAACAGGTCGAGATGGTCCTGGCCAGTGGCGAGATCGTGACCTGCTCGGAGCATGAACATCCGGATCTGTTCCGCGGCGCGGCAGGTGCAGTGGGCACGTTGGGCGTGACCACATTGGTCAAGCTGCGGTTGCGCAAAGCAACGAAGTTCGTCGAGACGACCTACCATCCTATCTCTGAAGGGATGAAAGAGGCGATGGCCATGATTCAGAAGTTCGCCGACCCGGAAGGGGATCTGGATTACGTCGACGGCATCATGTTCTCCAAGGAACGAGGCGCGGTGATTACAGGCAGAATGACCGACACTCCTCCAGCGGGCACACCTATCCAGCGCTTCAGCGGTGCGCGGGATCCATGGTTCTACCTCCATGTCCAAGACCGAGTGTCCAAGCACGACGGACCAACTTCCGATGCCGTACCATTACCGGAGTATCTCTTCCGCTACGATCGTGGCGGTTTCTGGGTTGGCACAGCGTCCTTCACATACTTCCCGGTGGTACCCTTCAACGCAATCACCCGCTGGTTCCTCGACGACTTTATGCACACGCGCATGCTCTACAGAGCTCTACATGGTAGCGGGCAGTCTGAGAGGATGATTGTGCAGGATCTTGCGCTCCCGTATGCCACCGCAGAAGAGTTCGTGGACTATACCGACGCCAGGCTCGGCATCTATCCTCTCTGGCTGTGCCCGCTCAAGCAGAGTTCGGCACCAACGATGCATCCTCATCAGGACGAGTACGAGTCCGACGAAAAGACCTTGAAGCCTATGCTGAACATTGGTCTCTGGGGACTCGCGCCTGGTACGCACGAGGCATTTGTCCTGGCTAATCGGGACGTAGAGCAGAAGCTCCACGACCTGGGTGGAATGAAGTGGCTCTACGCTCAGACATACTACTCGGAGGAAGAATTCTGGCGGGACTTCGACAAGGAGTGGTACGACGCGCTGCGGGAGAAGTACCATGCTTCGAAGTTGCCGACGGTATATGAGAAGGTCAAGGCCAGCGAGGAAAGCGGAGAGAAGGTTGAGAGGACATGGACTCAGGCGATCATCGACACATGGCCGTTCAGTGGCTTGTATGGCTTGACGAAGGCGATCGAAAGCAGAGACTACAAATATGCCAGAGAGGCGACTTGGAAGCAATGGATACCGCGGGACTGAGCTGCCAGCAATTATCGATCAAGTACCGCTAAGGCTCCTCTGGACAGCCATCTTTCCTGCTTCTGCACCCATCTGCTCATCACGGCATGCAGGAGCGAGCAGAACGCCGTGCCGGAATGAAGCGGCTAACGACTTTCACCTCACAGTGATACAAATCAGTCTACGGCATGCGATTGATGATGCTGCGTCGCTCTTCAATGAAGCTCAGCAGCATGCACGCCTGTTCCTTCGCCTCCGGGCTACTGGAAGCGCTTTGTCGAATCATCCACAGCGGATATTGAACGATCAAGAGGCCTGTGTCGTTGAGTGCCGGCGTAGGCCTGACAAACCCATCATCATCATCTGTCAGGCCGATCAGCGACGGCGTCATGCTCAGCAATAAGTCGGCGCTGGTTGCCACCCTCTCAAGAAGGGACTTCGAGGGTGGGAGCTGCTTGGCGTGATCTTGCAATAAGCAACGTTCCGTGTACGCTAGAAGGGCATCTGCTGTTCTGATATAGCACATGTGGATGATGATCCAGCTGCGAGCGACCCAGATCTGGTCGGAGGTCAGGATTGTCAGGCCAAGGTACTTGAACGGCCACATTGCGGTTTGCTCCGGAGAGACATGGGTTCGTCTCGGTATTGGGATCGCGTTAGAGTCTTCCAGCCATCCTTCCATCCCCATCAGGAGCCCGTGTAGCGCACTGGCCAAGGACTCTGCAGACACAGCTCCCGCGGACCAGGCCATTTCTTCCCCAAGTGACCGTGTCATCTCACAAGCATCAGCAACGGAGTCCGCAAGGCGGTTGTCTAGCGGACCTCCGATTGAGCGCATCATGGAGCGAATACTGGTCGCAATCGAAGGCCCGACGTTCAGTAGCTGACGAGCCTGGATCCTTGGTGAGGCCGCTCGCAGAAGAGTCGAGCTATCCTGGTCTCGATTCGCGCCCTTCGATTGCAACTGTAAGAGCTCAATGATCGCCTGCGTGTGCACACCTAAAGGCGTCGGACGCCTCATGTACAGGAGCTTCGCAAACATCAGCACGGGACTGCGTGAGCGCTTGGACTCGTACGCTGACCTCGAACGAGTCAAGTACCAGGATTGCCGTGCAGAGCTCATGGCTTGCAGCGAGGTCCATGGTGTTCAGTTGGTCCAGCTGAGCTTGGACATGGCGAAGGGTAGCGACGTAGGCTTGGCAGGACTTGGCCGCAAGACCGCCATCGCGCTGGACGACAGCTAGGTCAGCGTATGCGGTTGCCCCGATCGCGAATTGCATGGCACTGCTGGGTGCAGAAGTGCGGTGTACGCTGAGGATGAACTCCTGGCATCTCAGGCAGGTCTGCCGGGCGGCCAACCGTGAGAAGAAGCGGGCAAGTACGCGGTCCCCAAGAGCATACGACGGCGGCGCTATCATACTGGAACAAGTCGCCTCAGCGCGTGAGCTTGCCCGGAGACTCGCCCCCGAAGCGTAAGGCGTCTGATGTTGTCCCAGTACGATCTGACTCGCGTCCCAGGCCCTGGCGGACTGGGAGCTTCGAGGTGTTCGGGCCGCACGGCGGCTCAGGTCGGCGGAGAAGGTGTTCTGGTCGACGAAGAGGTGTTGGCCGGCCGGCAGGTACAGGCA
>JAWDJV010009753.1:0-18942 GCA_033119285.1 Teratosphaeriaceae sp. CCFEE 6253
GCTACTGCTTCGGCTTGCTTCTTCGAGACCATTATAGCGCTCGGACCCGTTGCTTCGCCGTTAATGCTTACCCTGGCGCTTTGCCGAGAAGTCGATGCGATGTGGACCGGCTCGTGCTCTACATCAATCTGGACTCCGCGCCAAGTCTCTCGTAAGTAGGTAAAGAAGTCCTTCGCCGTATCCGTGCTCAGGAGGCTTTGTGGAGCTACAGGAGTCTGCTGTGAGACGGTGTCCGGCGAGCTCCTACGCTCCTCCGCTGCGACTTTGAAGGCTAGTGCGGCGGCAGTTTCAGCGGTACGTAAGTCTCTCCCCACACCGGACACGTTTATTCCTAGCTGCGGCAAAGATATAGTGGCTCGCGTCAAAGCCTTGGGTGTAGGCGCTTGTCTCCCTCGCCGCGCACGTGCCGTCCGCGGCTGTACCCTCATGGCAGTGACTTCAGGCAGGCAGCCGTATCCTGCAGCATAATTGTAAATTTCAGTCATGGCTTCTTTCTCCTCTTGCATGACTTGATTGCTCAGCATAGCCGGCGCCAGGACTTCCCCGTCTTGACCAATGGGGTCCTGCGGGTTGTCCAGGTTGGGAAACAGTTCGGCCAGGGAACCACTGCCATGCATTTTCGCAAGCATGAGTAGCCAAGCAGCGTGTCTTGCAGATTGCTTAGACATGCCCTCTCCAAGCGTTGCATCTGAGAACAATCCTTCCAGCTCCAGCTTCAGGGCGCACGAATGAGAGGTGACACCTTGGGATGGTCTGTGTGACGTGAACTCAACATCCGCTTGCATGGCAAGCTTCCGCGGACCGCACGCTCCAGCGATGGTGTCCTGGACGAAGGCCGAGTTGAAAAGCGCGTTCGGTGCTTGCGGATAGTCGGCTTTGGTCGGAAGCGTCGCGCTCTGTGTCACGTGATTGATGTCCTGCAATGGTGAAGCATACGTCTTTCCGCGAGAGGTGAGATCTTTGAGCGAGCCGCATGCATGCATGCTGGCGAGCAACTTCAGCCAGACCGCTTGCTTCGCAACGAACTTCGTCGAGGCCTCCGCGCTGAGAGTCTCTTGGTGGACATCAGGAATGTCGACCTTTAGCGAGCAGACATGCTTTCGACCCTCAGTCTCACTTGAGGCTATGCGGAAAGTCTCCTCGGCCACGAGCTCTCGTTTGCCGGACGCGCATAATCTGGACAAGTCTACCGCGAAATTGGAGTACGCCATCGGTTCGGAAGGAACGCCAGATTGGCCAAACTCCTCCGGCGATGGCAAAGTCAGCGTCTCCATCACTCGCGAGAGCTCCGAAGTAGCTGGGGGTGCATGTACGGCTGGAAGCTTGCGAGTTGCTCCGGCAGTGTTGAAGCGCTCATGTTTTGCCAAGGCCTCCAGAGAAGCCACTGCATCGGCTGCGTCCTTTCTTCTCGCAGCATCAACTTCAGCCCGTAGCCATACCTTCTCTGCGGGTGAGAACTTCCGCCGTTCTGCGCGTCTCCACAACGACCTCCGCAGTCGAGAACTTGAGCTTGCCAAAGAATCCTTGTCTGCAGATCCGGTCTCGGGAGGAACCTGATCCTCTGCGGGTAAGTTGCTTTGTGCTGTGTTCACTATGGGAGGCTTCCTGAAGTTGTATGCTTTCTGTAGATCCGTTTGATGGCCCGCATCGATGGTGGCGTAGTGACACCGTGGCGAATGTGAGAGCGCGCCGACGGAACATCGGGGAAGGGAAGGTCTCCTTGACGGCCTTACTCCTGCCGCGCCAGAAACAAGTCGAACCTGCTGAGGCGCCACGAGCCGCGCGAAAGTTGCGGCTCGAATGGCAGGAGGTAGCCGGAGTAGCAGCATTGCTGCCATATGTCCGACGACCAGCCGCGCAGGCGTATTCCTGTATAGGTTGAGATATCTTCCCAAGTCGTCCAGGTGAAATTCTGTGTGTCTCACAGCACAGCTTCCAAGGCCGTGGCGATGTTACATGTACGTGGAAAGGAGATGCGTCTGATTTTTGATGGACGCGGCAGCCGGCCGGCAGTACCCGGGCGATCTCCCGTCGAGCCGAAACCCTGCACAAGAGCTCCCGCCCCGCTCCCTTCTGCAGGCCGACCCGACGACACCATTGGAACAACCTGTATTGTACGATCGGGACTATCGGCACACGGCTTCCTCGGCGATGCCTCTTATCAGTCTACGAGACCGGTAATTGTACGCTCGTAGATCTTGCCGAGACTTGACGTCCATTGAACACGAACGTTGTATTGAACCTTCGTCATGGTGATGCTATGCCGTCGGTACCAATTCGCAGTCACAGCGCAGAGGCCCCATGTGCGCCCTTCGTTCATCACGAGTCGGCGCTGCTGATCATCAATACACGCAACGTCCACAGCGAACCCGTAACACTCGTCTCCTACGCAGTCCTCCGAACACCACACCAAAGTCAAGATACAACACGTCAGCATGCCTCGTGATGGCTCAGGCGCTTCCGATAATGCCATCGAGGCAGGCGAGACGAAAGTGCACGGTGCCGGCAGTGCACCTAGTGATGTGCGACCAACGCTCGGAAGTGACTGGTGCTTGGACTGACGCTCTTCTAGGACCCAGCATCATCCGGCGTAGATCGCTCGTCAAAGGCCGCACCGGCCCCGGAGGTCGAGAAGGGCGACGCCATAGAAGGCTTGGGGGCATCGGGCGGTGGGAACACAACAAAGGGCAGCGGCAAGGGTCCCTTGGAGCCGCAGGTGGAGAAGGAGGCTGTGAAGTAGAGGAAGACGGCGGTAATATCACATCTATGCGAGTAGAGACCCTCGATGCCTCGTTCCCAGATCAGTATAGCCAGGATAGACGTCTGACAGCACTCGTTGGCCTAGCTGCCCAGGTCCGTCAACACGAGCTTAGATGGATGACTTGCTCACGACACTTGTGTGCAGCCGGCTGGCGAGAATTTCAATTCCTGCTCGGACTCCACTTGTGCCTTTCCAGTACGTTCGATCTATAATCGGATTGTATGGTAGATTAGGACTACCTCTGTACACAAGCCGCATGCCCATTCGTCCCCTCGATCACAGACCCGTGGACAGCCGCGCTGTGTGGGGTGTCCCATTCTGTGTGGGGTGTCCCATTTGTCGCTCGTTCACACTGCAATCGGACTACCAAGAGTCCGCTCCCTTGGTCCACTTGGTGAATGTCTTCTGCCGCATGCTGTTAAGCCACAGCCTCGGCCCCTTGCTGCTCATGAGTATCGAGTCCAGACCCAACCAGCTCCACATCCCGTTCGTGGAAGGCCCTCCAAGCCATGAGTGGCATCGTGATTCATTGGGCTCTCGGAGCATGGCGGCGCGTCTCAAGCTGTCGGCTGCAAGACACTCAGTGCCCGGCCGCTCCATCGGCCTCTGGTCTGTTCTTCGAAGTAGAAAAGTAGGCTCCTTTACGATAACCACCCACAATCTCTTCACTCATCATCAACAAAGCTACTCGCCAGCCGTCCAAAGAACGGTACTTCCACACGATCCAGCGTCTCCGCATTCCGCCATGCCCCGAATCCCAGCCAGGCGATCAACAGGAGATCCATCGTGAGCAAGATGTAGCTCACCACCTTCGTCCACGAGAAGATGATGTGCACCATGAACAGCGCCGAGAACAGCAGCGCGGACTGCCAGGCGTGGAAGCGGACGTAGTCGCTCTTGTGCTCGAACAGCAGGAGCACCATGCCTCCCGCCGGAGGCAGGATCAGGTATGCGAGGAGCGCTTCGAGCCCGAGGGGCATCCCGAGCGAGGTCTCGAAGAGGTTGCCTGAGCCAGTGTACGTGGGCCCTGCATCTTGCAAAGCGGAGGGGCCGATGTAGTCGTTGCGGAAGCGCTGGGACTCGATGTCCTGGTAGCCTGCTGCGGCTTCGCCATCGTCTTCGTCCGTGTAGCGCGAAGGCGAGGGGAGGCGCTGTGCTCGTGCTGCTGCCCAGGGGTCTTCGTTCGATATACTGCTGATGCTGCGCTGCGGTTGGGTCGGTTTGGGGGAGGCGGTAGGAGATCGGGGTGGAGGAGGCGATTTGGCACGTTCTGATTCGGGAGGCGAGGACTGGTAAGGGGCGAAGTTCGTGGCCATGGTGGTGATATGTACAGGCCTGAGGGAGTGTATGTACAGCTTGTTGACCTCGAGGTTGATGAGGTTGCCTGCTGGCGCATCAAGCCTCCAACGAGCATCCCTGCTGCAGGCGGCCGCATTCGGGCCAATGCCACGCGAGCTTATCTCACCTTCACGTGCTTGTTCACGACCGCTGGCTGCTTGTCGAACCCCTGCACGTTCTCAAGAATCGATCATCTTCAACGGCGTTACGGACTTAGACACAGTCATCGAAGTAAGCATCTAGTGCGCGCCATGCCCTCAGCGATCTCTGCATCGACAAGCCGCAATATCTCCGTCGACTTTCATCCTCGCAACCCTAAGTGAATGTCTCCGACCCAATGTGGCAGCTCACATGGGACTCAAAAGTGCCGTTGGGCATGACGCAACCACAGCAACATTCCGGCAAAAATGAGAACAGAGGGTGAACGGTAGGTAGATTGTGGTTTCCAACAAATGCTTCGCTATCTCCTAAGACCGCTCTGTTCATCATACAAGAACCGCCCCATCAGTCCTTCCATCGCATCCAAAGCCCAGAGTTTCGCGCCGCACACTCACACCAGCACATTCCACACATCCCCAGTCAACGACATGCGCGTCCTCCTCACAGGTGGCTCCGGCTTCATCGCCGCCCACGTCCTTGACATCCTCCTCGAGCACGGCCACAGCGTCGTCACCACCGTCCGCTCAGACGCCAAGGCCAAGGCCATCGCCGAGAACCACAAGTCCTACGACAAGTCCAAGCTCGACTTCGCCATTGTCGAGGACATCGCGCAAGAGCATGCCTTCGACGAGGCTGTCAAGTCTGAGCCGGCCTTCGAAGCGGTGATCCACACGGCCAGCCCCTTCCACTTCAACGTCACCGATGTGCAGAAGGAGCTGCTCGACCCGGCGATCATTGGCACGACCGGCATCTTGAAGAGCATCAAGAAGAATGCGCCGGGCGTCAAGAAGGTGGTGATCACGAGCAGCTTCGCGAGTATCGTGAACCCTGGCAAGGGCACGTGGCCCGAGCATACCTACAGCGAGGCAGACTGGAACCCGATCACGCAGCAGGAGGCTGTGCAGAACCCGGCCAACGGGTACCGCGCGTCGAAGACGTTCGCTGAGCGCGCGGCATGGGACTTCCTGGAGCAGGTATGATTCGACGAACGTGCCTCCGCTTAGCAAACTGCTGACATCCCACAAGGAGAGCCCCAACTTCACCATCGCCACCATGTGCCCGCCCCTCGTCCTGGGCCCCATCGTCCACTACCTCAACTCCCTCGACGCCCTCAACACCTCCAACCAGCGCATCCGGGACATCATGCTCGGCAAGGCCAAGGACCAGATCCCCGAGACCGGCACCTTCATCTGGGTCGACGTGCGCGACCTCGCGCTGTGCCACGTTCTGGCGATCGAGAAAGAGGATGCCGCGAACAAGCGCTTCTTCATCACGGCCGGCAAGTTCAGCAACAAGGAGATTGCGGAGGTGATTGGGAAGTACTACCCGGAGTACAAGAAGGGTCTGCCGGGCACGAGCACGCCGGGCGGAGACTATCCTAAGGAGGGGTGTTACAAGATTGACAACGAGCGGGTTCAGAAGGTGCTGGGGATCAAGTTCCGGAGCTTCGATGAGAGTATCAAGGACACCGTGAAGAGTCTGCAGGCTGTCGGCGCGTAGATGTACATGAGATGGTTGTAGAGGATATATAGAAGATGTGCTAGATGTATACATGACTTGATGAGGACACGCTCGTGGACGTTGATTCTCGATGGAAATGACCTGCTTTGCTCGAAAGTCAGCATGCGCTCAAAGGGCTTGGCATGGCCTTGAGGAAGAGAAGAAGGTGTAGCGGTCAGACTGTTGAGCTTGATCTGATTGTTTAGTCCTCATAGAGCGAGCTCGGAGTCTAATTATTGAAAGTCATCATGAAATAGAGGGTGGGATGGGAGGTGAGGATGGCGGAGCAGCAGATCTTGCAGCGTACCTTGTGCCGAGTGATTCCCGGTGGCATGTCGTCCCCATCCTCATTGGAATGTGTGAAGCTGAATTTCGATTATGAGCGTGGGAGAAACGTCGCAGGACGCAAAGAATCAAGGACGGTACGATGCCGCGGAAGTGTCCGTGTGGGCCTCAGGCTCGATGAGACGACATCTTCACAAATGCCTACCGGCCTGGACGCGACATTGGAACCACATGCCCGCACTTGTCACCAGTAGTCCTGTTCGAAGACAGTGCGCCTTCACACCACTCTGCCCTGTCCAAAGGGTGCTATCTCTTGCACCGCAGATCCATTTAACCGGGCGACCTCTAGACCTAGCAGTGCTGAATCACTACCGTCGCCGAGGAAGCATTCAAGGCTTCTCACATTGATCTCCTCAACTCCTTCCGCTCCGTGAGGGAGCCCCACTCCGGTCACGATGGGCGGCTTCCTCTCCACCTTCCAGAGACTCGTCTGGAGCAAAAAGGAACTCCGCATCCTCATTCTCGGCCTGGACAACGCGGGCAAAACGACCCTCCTTTACCGCCTCAAGATCGGCGAGGTCGTCACCACAATCCCCACCATCGGCTTCAACGTCGAGTCCGTCACCTACAAGAACCTCAACTTCAACGTCTGGGATCTCGGCGGGCAGACGTCCATCCGGCCGTACTGGCGATGCTACTACGGTAACACCGCGGCGGTGGTGTTTGTAATCGATAGCGCGGATGTTGAGAGATTGCAGACGGCGGCGGAGGAGCTGCGGGCGATGCTGAGCGAGGAGGAATTGCGGGATGCGGCGTTATTGGTGTTTGCGAATAAGCAGGATCAGCCTGGTGCGCTTGGCGCTGGCGCAATAAGTGAGAAGCTAGGGCTGGGAGAGTTGAAGGATAGGAATTGGAGCATAATGGCTTGTTCGGCGATCGCTGGGACGGGCGTTAGTGAAGGGATGGATTGGCTGGTGGTGCGTACCGAGGGTAGGTCGAGGTTGACACGACGTGTGGCTGACTCATGGACAGCAAACTGTTGGCGACAATACGTGAGCGCTCGCGCCTGCATGGCTCGGACTTCTGTTTCACGCAAGGTGTCTGGCGTCTGGGATCTGGTAGCATTTGCCTGGTGTCGGACGAACGTGAGACAAGCATGGAAGGAGCAGACACTGGCCGTGCATCCGCGGACTACGCCACCGTATTATTCGCGCAATATATGCTTCACTAACTGCGCTCCTCCCTCCCCCGGGGCGACAAGCAGCTGCTGAAGTTGCAAGATCTCGCATACTCGGCGGCCCCGACATCCCTTTGCCGGGCTCTTCCTGACTTGCACCTTCTCGTCTTAGTGAGTCAACAATGCATTACCAACATCATTCGCTTCCTGAGTGGGTACGCAACGGACCAGATCATGCTTCTCGACTGGACGTGATTCGGCGTAGAAGGCGCGGAGCATACTGACTCGTACCAACGGCAATTCTGGCCTTCGCAACCTAGGATCTACGATGCCCACATGTTGTCAACAAGATTGACTCCAAGAGTTGGGCTCGATCACGTGCGCCTCTGGAACACGAGGGACGGAGCAACGGCCAATCCAGCCGAGCCCCAACAGGAATGGCCAAATGGCAAATGCCATCGGAGATATCGCACACGACATCGATAAACCTCAAGTACATGGCCCAAGACGATGGCCAGACCTGGAATGTGTGCTGAGCAGTCCCAAGTCGATGTCATCGAAGTTCGATCGAGTCGACAGCACGGTCACGTGACCCTCACCTGGTAGCGAATGCTGAATTGCGCTCATTTTTCACCTCGGAAATGCACAACACATTGTTGCCTACAGGCAACACCTGGAAGATGGCCATCTCTCTGACCCTCACAACGGTTATCTCTCCGCTCAACACCTCTGCAAGCACCGACAGCATCGAGTCAATCTGCATTGGACAGCTGAGCAACATGACCCAAACTCAGAACTCCACCGATACTGCTACGGCTCAGCTTCTGGCGTACAAGCTCGCGAACGTGGATTTGGCGGCGAAGTCCTCCAGACAGCTTCGGATGGCTGACAGTGCTGTGCGGCATGCGCACCACCTGCTATACTTCGACTATCCCGCCTGCATACTTCTGCCCGAGTCAACGCCATTCCCGAATCTCCTAAGGCCGCTCGGTGCACCTTTCATGGACGCCCCACCCGATGACAAACAAGCAATCGGGGTGATGGACACCGATTTCCATACCGCATTGCCATTGAGGAATAGACCCCCTTCTCCATACTATCCATCTCCCGAAGCATATTTCGAGCTGCTTGATGCAGTCGAGAATCTGACGGCCGCGGAGGGAAGGTCTGCACTGCTGCTGATCCGGTACCAAAATGCTGAGAGTCGCGGTCTCATCTACCGCTTCCGACTGGAAGGCATTGACTACGATGGGCAGAGAACTACTCTGAAAGATGTCGAGCTCGACGAACGCAATTTCGGACTCTTCCTCGCATGCGGTGAACATTCCCCGTGGATCGTGACCCTGCAATTTCTGGTTGCACGAAACAGCTACCGCGCCGTGTATCACGTCCGAGAGCGGCTTGCCGATATCTATGGGACAGGTGCCGTCGGTCTGGAAGAGCGGACCTGGTCAGAGCCGTGGGCAACTCCGAGCGAGCAGCATACCGGCATCGAACAGCCGGACGTCAGCCCAGATATGGCACTCAGCCGAGAGTTCGCCGAATCTAATGCGAGCTGGCGGCACATCGACACTGATGTCGCGCGGTATGATCTCATAGCGGAGGACGTCCATTCGATGACTGTCTTTCGCGCTCTACACGTTGCCCTGGACTCACTTAGGGCGCCCAGACTCACTTGCCCGGAGGCTCTATCATACCCGGAGCACGCCATCACCAAGCTCGTCCTCGCGCGGTTTGAGAGGTTCCTGTACTACGACAGCTATTTCCTCTCGTTGACGCCAGCGCAAATCTGGGCCGACCTGCTCTCGGAGGCGATGCTCTGTCCACTGGACGGCGATAGCGAAGTCACCGTGGCGGATGTCAAGCATCTTCCTGGCTATCACAGCTTCCTCGAGCAGTGGCTCACCCGGACGATGGCCTTCATCATGGCGCGGCAATGCTACATCAATGGAGATGACAGACATGCCGGCATTCACACTCACGATGGTGCTCCGTGGTACAATCCTCAGGAGTGGACGAAAAATCTCGAGGGCGATCATGTGACTGAATCAGAGGAAGGCTATGACGATCACGGTTTCGACGAGCGTCTCCCAAAAGGAGACACGCCGCTTGCCACAGTCCAGGATGTGGAGATGATGCTGAGGCGAACCACGTTGGATGGCGAAGTGCAATAATGCGAGCGCTAGTATGATCATGTTGGGGACGTGGGACAGGTAACGTATGGCAAGACAAACGTACGACACGCATAGGCTCTCTGCTGACATGTCTCACAGATTGGTGCGGGCTGGTGAGCACGATCTGAGGAAGCTATGGGTCTTGCGCAAGGCATACTTATAGCCATTCACCCATACCAGTCCAGCTACTTCTCGAGCCACTTCTGTCGCTTCCATCTCCTTCCATCTATCTGTCTTTCCTTTACACCCCATGATCTGTTCCGTATATACAACGGCGTGCGAGATTGACCCTCTCCGATCCAGCTGAGGTGTGAAGAGTTAAACGAAAGGTGAATGGTAAGGCAGCAAATATTCGAAGAGTGTTGCCACTTCACAACGAATCGCCGAACACAATGTCATTCACGATTATCAGGCAGCCATGCAGGGGCGCGCCTACACAACTTGTCGACTCTCTGCTCTTGCTCCGACTTACACACACGCAAGTCTACAGATCCAGATTTGACGGCATCCACGGATCTCGATACTCTGCACGATCGCCTGCCGGGCTTCCAAACAAGACCGACTCGCCTCCACCCAGCGAGTCTCAGGTCCCAACGAGGAAACTGAAATATGCCTACCCTCGCAGATCTGAGCCGTAGCCTCGCCCACGTTGAGATCAGCAAGCCGGCAACCGCAGCCAGCGTGCACATCCTGGAATTCGAATACCCGGTCCAAGTTCTACTTCCCGACGGTGCAATCCTACACCTGCCGCAACCCTCACAACTTGCTCAGAGAGAGCGCCCGCCGACAGACCAGCGGAATGCGGGCGTGTACGAAATATCAATGTTCGCCATGGTCCCTGTGCAGCCGAAGAACCCTTTCGCGGTAAAGCCGGCCAAGGACACCGGCGGCGATCTCGTGGCGAGTGTCGAAGCGGCGGCGTGCGACCCTGGAATCACGGCGATAGAAATCGTGAGCTTCAGCGGCCCAAGCGATGGGCCAATTACATATCGAATCCGTCTGCAATCACGTGGGGACTTCGAGCTGGGAGAGTCCGAGTGGGCCAAATTGAGGACGTTAGAAAGCCGTCTGGCGTGGGTTCGAGTGCTGAGCAATCTGGTCAACCGCAGATCAGCGCGCTCTTACTACCACGTAAGACAGCTCCTTCAGACCAGCTTTGGTGCTCAAAGCGTCATCGCCGATCAGAAGAGCTGGTCCACCACCTGGGATACGCAACCGCCTCGATCCGCGAATGACCTGCTACTTGCTCGACTAGGCCTGATCGACGCCAAGAACAGCTATGGCCCAGCGACCTCGAAATTGCCGTGCGGGCACACCAGCATCGTGCGCAAGATCTCCATCGACGCACTCCTCGACTCCGCGAGCTCAAGATATACATGCATGGTCTGCAGCGAGCGAGTCCTGCAAGCCAAGGACGACGTGGAGCTCATGCTACGCACCCAGAGGCGTCGGGCTAGGATGTTCGCAAGCAGCAACGTGGACACCTGGCTGGCCATGAAATCTCACATCAACGAACACGAGCCGTCCATCAGGGTCTCGGCAGAGTCGCTCCTGTGCGCCTTATCAGCCTCCCTCAACTCGTTGAGAGCACCAGCCTTCATTGCTCTGGTCGAGATGGCTTTTGCAGGCTTCCCAGAGACACGAGCCGTCTTCAATGCGTTCGAGGACACCTTCGGGAACCAGAGCTGGGTGAAGGAAGTGAAGCCGGACGTCCTCTACGAAGTTCTGATCGAGCTGGCGGAGAGCGCCCGACCTTCGATCGACGGGCCAACGGTCGCGGATAGCGTCTTGCCCGAGGCCTGGTACCAGGACTTCTCCCGTTGGTTGATCCGGGCGGTGAGGCTGCTGACGGATTGCGGCTGTACGAAGCTTCATTCGAGGCACGAGGGTGTCCACAGGCATGGCAACGTGGTGCGGATCGGGCTGCAAGACCCTACCGACGACACCTTCGATGATGCGGATGGGATGGATGAGGAGAGCGATGGTGTGGTGGTGTCGATGGCGGAGCTGGCGGGGTTGATGGGCGATGCGAGTTTGGAAGAAGATCTGACTGGTCTGGATGACCTCAACGCACTTCCAGTGTTGAGCGGTGTGGACGACGACGCCAGCGCGGTCAGTGACTCGGGGTCGAATCAGGGTGCGGGCTCCTCGAGTCAGCAGGCGAGGGCCAGCAGCGAGACCGAGAATAGCGAGAGCGTCGAGAGAGGGAACGGAGACATCGTGGGCGAGCTGCTCGATCGCGGACCACTTGAGTACGAAGACAAAGAGATCGAGCGCGCCGGGCTTCCGAGATATACGGACGATGGCCTGGACAGGGACGGGGATATCATTGACTACGGTGACGAGGAGGACGAAGTGTTATGATCTGTATAGGGATGAGAAGGGCATGGTGCCAATGACAGGACTGTCTTTTCGGTGTAGGTGCAAGACACACGTAGCCATATGTTTCGTCAGTCACAGCCTCATACCTGGCATGCTTTCTCAGTGTAGGGTGAGCTCAGTCTATGGCCATGACACAGAGCTACCAATGCGACTCAAGTACTAATCACAACACGCATCGGATATCGACGGCGACCCTGCTTCGATCGTACACTCATCTGAGCACGTCCACCGCTTGTCCATGTTAGAAACAGCGTTTCCTCATATCTCCCCTTGCCTTTGGCCGATTTGATCTCGGTCCCTGCGATTGCACAAGCGACAAGCAAAGTCACAGAGATGCCGACTGCATGGTCAGCACTCTCGGCTCCAGACTCCTTGAGCCCTTGACTGGCCATAGACCTGGCAAAGCACGTCGTTGAGTCTGTGCAGTGGAGCTGATGCTTTCGTGGCTTCAAGCGCGCTTCCAGCCTCGCTGAGTTGAACGTCATTCCGACTCTCTCCACGCATATGACTTGTACCTCCACTACGCATTCGTTTCGAATCTTTTCGTATCGTGATCCGGCAAGTTACCAGCAGTGAAAGAATGAGTGTCAGCCAATACTCCGATCCACTCGCCACGTCCCGGCATGCGCCGGCATAGGCTGCGGCGTGTCGATGTCTCCGTAGCTCCAGAGTACAGTCCGCAAGCACAAGCAGCTCCAGTAAGCGCCAAGGACCTTAAGGACTCCAGGAATTATTGCGGCCAAGACGGCCAGCACCATGCTACCTGGGCGCAACTATCCAGGTCCAGGGAACAGGCCAGGACTCCCGCCGCGACGCATCTCAGCATTACAAGAATCCAGACGCGCCGTCGTCGATGCCCGCAGCAGCGGCGTTCCAGGCCGCGCCGCTGAGATGGCCCCGGAAGGCCGACCCGTTCCCCATCTCGCCGGGCCCGGGGGTGAGGCTGCGGGAGCCCCTCAGGGCGCCCTCTTGCGCCGCGGAGAGCTCCCACTCCTCCGCTTCGCTCTCCACACTTACCGTAAACGTGTGATATCAGCATGTATGCCCCAGGCAGCAGACGATGCAGGCCCGGTGTCAGAAGTCGCAGCAGCGTGTGTTAGTATCTCCCGCTGGTTGTGTGTGTCGCATGCTGCGGCGTCGATGTTGCCTTCCAGATGGCATCTTGCCAGTGATCAGGGATCGAGTCCACGGGCGGTCGATTTCTCGGTGACGTAGCATAGGCCGTGGGCACCTACACAGGTCGTGACGGCAATGGCTTGGCCTGCCGGATAGCCTGAGGGATAGACATAGTCGCTGTGGTCTCCTGGTGCTCACACGAGTCCTGTGCTGTGATATGACATTCCATGGGCACGCTGACTTGCAAACGGTTTTGAGAGATGAGACGTGGGCCGCCAGGATCCTGGTAGCGTAGCGAAGATCTCTTGGTCCTGCGAGCTGCTCCAGTGGTATGCCGACGCCCAGTATCCCGCAGGAGACCTCCGCTGTCCTTCTAGTAGGCTGCTGCTGCGACTTCTGATACACGACGCACACTGCACGGGGAAGCACAGGGTAATTACCAATCCTCACCGCCCCCGCCTTCATCGCCTCCCTCCTCATGATCATCCTCCCCATCATCAAAGTACTGCTCGGCGTTGTAGTCATTACCGTCATCGTCGTCGTCCTCGCTAAAGTCGTCATCCTTCGGCGCCTCCGCCTCGGCATCCGCGTCCTCCTCCGCATTCACATCCTCCTCGTCGTCGTCGTCCTTGGCTCCGCCCGCCTCGGCATCCTCGTCGAACCTCGCGAGCTTGTCAAGCGTGGCTTTGCTGTTCAGCACAATCTTCTTGCGCGGCGCCTGCTCGTCTTCGTTGGCATCCGGATTATACCCGATCGTCTCCCACAGGTCCTTGGGAAACAGGTGCGGGGCCTGCCACTTGCGCTTCTTGGGGTCCGCGAGCCGGAAGGGCTTCTTCTCGTACTTCTTGCCGTACGTCTGCTGGTCCTCGAAGGCGTTGAAGTCGGCCGCCGTGCGCTTGTTGCACAGCGCCTTGAGCGAGCCGGGCGGGCCCGTGTAGGCCGGGCTTGCGTGCTTCTCGGCCTGCATCTCGCGGTAGATCTGGACGAGGCGCTTCTCTCGGGCCGTGACGGGGGGCGCGCGGGGAACGCCGCCGGGGTATGGCTGCGTGGTGGTGAGTGACTCGAATATAAATGCATACGTTAAGATAATCTTCACATACTGGGTAGGCGGCTTGGCCTGCGGCCTCTTCGGCCTTTTTCGCCTCTTCGGTCGTGTTGCCGTTGTGGTGCTTGCGGATTTCGGACTCGAGGTCTGGATCGACGTCGAACGGCAGCGCGACGCCACTCATCGTGCCGGCCATGTTGCGCGGGCCGCCGAAGCCGCCTCGTCCGCCGCGAGACATGTTGGGCGGCGATCAAGTTGTTGCTGGCGGTGTTGTCACGCTGCAAGACGAGCAGCTTCACGGTGAAGAGTCTGCATTGAGTTGTGATGACTCAGACTGACCGTGGGTCTGTGTTACAAGACTTCGAAAAGGGCAGGAACGATGGAGGTTCGTGCAGGGGCTTGGCACGCTAGCAGTCGCAACGAGTGTCTGATGAATGCAAGTACATGCTCGTTTCCCCTGCCACAGCGACCAGTACAACACGTGCACGGGGACCTGTATCGAGGCAAGCCAGCGATGGTGGCCATCATCGGTACGCACGACCAACACTGATGTACACCATATACACCCACTAGCACAAATCCAAATCCCAGTCCTCCACAACAGACATCTCGCGAAACCAGCGCGATCCGTCCATGTCTTGGGCCAGGCTTAGTTGGCGCCGAGGGCACGCGCGTGAGCCCGCTTGACGTTCTCTCCTTCGCCGCCGTGGCCCTCGAAGGCGTGCGAGAGCAGGTACGCAATCCACTCCAGGATCTGCTTGAGGCTCATGCCGCCGTGCGGCTTCATGGGCTTCGCCGGGGCCGTGCCGTTCGTCACCTGGGTTGGCAGCGCGGTTGGGGCGGCGCCGGTTGGCTGGGCGGTCTCCTGTTGTAGATGTCAGCTCGCTACTCAAAGATATACGGGCCAGATCTTTACATACCGGCAGTGCTGAAGTCAGGTTCGCGATGTACGACGAGATGATCGGGTTGATCGAGGCCGACGGGATGACCGAGGTCAAGTCGCTGCTCGCGATCGCCGACGTCAGGTTGGCCAACGCTGAAGAGTAGATGGGCGCTAGAGTGACTGAGGGTGCAGTCGGCGCCTTCACGGTGCTGTTGGCCGACGGCATGGGGATAGCGGCCGACGCCGTGATGGGCGAGACTGAGCTGGGCCCGGCGGGCGGAGAGTACCCAGCGGGACCAGACGGCGCGGCAGATGCACTGCTCGTCGACATGGTGACCGGCGCTACCTCGCTGGAACCGGGCAACGAGATGCTGGCAGGCGCAGTCGGCGCAACAAGGGTGCTGTTCGCCGATGGCAACGGGAAGTACGCTGATGGCGTGACAGGAGCCACTTCGCTGGGCCCGGCCGACGGGTATCCGATGGGGCCAGCCGGGGCCGTGGGCGCCGTGGGCATGGTCGGTGCAACGAGAGTGCTGTTGGCCGATGGCAGAGGGAAGTACGCCGACGGCGCTGAGCTGGGCCCAGGCGCCGGGTATCCGACCGGGCCGGCTGGTGTAGACGCGCTGCTAGACGACAAGGCTACTGGTGAGACAATGCTGGATCCTGGAGGCGAGTACCCTCCGGGCGCTGTCGGCGCCACGATGGTGCTGTTGGCTGGCGGCGTCATGGCCCCGGACGGGAGAGCGACAGGTGCCGTGGGTGCAACCAAGGTGACGTTGCCCGGCGGCGCCGGGTACATGGTCGGGATGACGGGCGCAGCGATCGAAGAGCTGGAGCGGGTCACGGTGATCTTAGTGGTGCAGCTGGACGTGCTGTTCGCCCCGACGGGGTCAGCGGTCGACACGCTTGAGGAAGTAAGGTTCGCGACCGGGTATGGCGAGCCAGTCCCCGTGGCGCCCACCGAGATGGTCGTGGGCGGAGGACCGTAGACGGGCGGGAACGGGGCACCAGTGGCCGTGGGGCCGACGAGCGTGGGGCCAGCCGGGAAGGTGCCATTGGGCGGGTAGCCGATGGGGTACGGCGCGCCGGTGCCAATGGGCGCCACAACCGACGAGCTCGTGGCTGAGGGGTAGACCGTAGTGGTCTCCGTGACCGTCTCTGTCAAGGTCGACGTCAAGGTCGACGTAATAGCTGTCGTGTTGGCGGGCAGCGGTGCAGCAGTCACCTGAATGTGTCAATAAAGGAGATGGCAACAGAAGTTGGAACGGTGAGTGGGCTCACAGTCATGGTGTACGTCGAGATGCTGCAAGGCTCGGTGATCTGCGCATAAGTAGAGGCAGCCATGCCGGCCGTGGCCAAGGCGAAGTTGGTGACCTTCATGATGTCTGATTCTTCTGTTGATTTGGAGTCTTGATTCAAGCGAGCACCTGTGCTCTAGCTGGTAATGACTGGTGAGGCGTGTGTAAGGAACGTGATGCTGCCAGAGCAAGCGAACGAATGAGAGACGAAGCGTAGAGCGAGTGGTCCACGAGATAGTCCTGTCAAAGGCGCGACCGGAAGAAGAGAGGCGGCAGTATATAAGTCTCGACACCCGCTCACCTCCGCCTGCCCAGCTATACTGGATCATGTACAGTGCCCTTCATCTCGTCGACTGCCTTCTCGGAACCCGTCCGCCAGCTTGGTTCTCATACCCATGGTCCGGCAAAGGCCCCACGCTGCAACTCCATCGCAGCGGGAGGCGTGCGAATGAGCGCGTTCGTGCAGGGTCCCGGGTCCGGGAGCGGAGCGTCCATCGTCACCGGCAGGCGGAGGAGGCAGTCCTGGGCAATCTGGTGCTGTCGGCGGTTGATGGGGCGTAGAGAGGTTGTCGTCTCAGGACGTTTCGGATAGGGCGACGTGCAACGCGCCAGATCTGGGGAGCTTGGACCAATGGCGATCCTCCGTCGGCACCGAAGCCGGGAGCCCTCATCTTGACACAACGACAATTCTTAATAGATAAACATTCTACAGACACACTGCATTCTGTCGCATTGTAAAGTCCAGCTTGGCTTTCTGCTATCCAGTCCGCCAACAACATCTGACACGCTACGCAGAAATGGTCTCGATCACAGAGCAATCCCACCTGGTGAACCCGCTGGCCACTTCTGCACAACTCGAGACCTCGGCCTCGCAACTCGATGGCGTGCCAAGAGACCTCGAGGACTCTATCCGATACCAAACCGCACGACTGAATCAGGCTGCCGGAGTCCTGCTACGCCTGCCTCAGGAAATAATAGCCCAATCCATCGTCATCCTGCAGCGGTTTTGGCTTGGCCCGGATGGCGGCAGTATGCTGGAGCAAGACCCGAAGGTATCCTAGCTTCCCGATCGAGGTGTGGACTGTCAGGCTGACCAAACCAGGATGTGGCGGCCGCGGTGTTGTACCTTGCGGCGAAGCCTTCCGGCCACGCTCTCAGTCCGGGGCAGACTCTCACAGTGTTCGAGTACCTGCACAGTCTCAATGGAGACTACACTAGAGCAGCTGATGGTGAAAGCCCGGACGTATCGAAGTGGAAGCCATTCGACGGCGACACTTACGATTCTCAACTCCAGCGCCTGTATAAGAACGAGGCTCTCATACTGCTGACCCTAGGCTTTGACACGCACGTCGCTCTGCCATACAACCTCTGCATCAACTACATGCAGACACTAGATGTCTTCGGCGATACAGATGCCACACGGCTAGTCCAACGACTCTTCGCACATCTCAACAGCGCGTTGCTGAGTCCGCAGCTGCTCTACCTCACGCACCAGCCTTGTGCCTTGGCGACTGCGAGTATCTACTTGGCTGCCCGAGAGACGGGTATCATCATGCCTGATGTAGAGTGGTGGGAGGTGTTCGATGTTGATCGCGAGGAGCTCGGCTTCCTTGTTGTCGCACTTCGAAGTATGAATGGCTTTGCGGCCGAGGAGAGTCAGAGATGGCAGAAGAAGAGCTTGCCTCTCACAACAGACGAGCTCCGTAGTACCATCGAATGGCAAAGGATGCTTGAGGCAGGGGAGTAGGAGCGCCGATGTGAAAGATATCACGCCGCAGCACAGCACGGTGAAGGACTAAGGTCGTGAAAAGGTCGTCCACATCGCAAGCGAGCGGATCCAAATTCTCGTACGCATCAGAGCAACTCTCACAGCTTCGCTGCACTTCCGTGCTGATACCCGTAGTGCCAGTCAGCACGCGCAAGATCAGCCCGCACCTGATAATTCAGCTCCGCATCCTCAACAATCTTCATATCCAAATCCACAACAGCCATGCCTTCCGCACAGCTGCCCAGTCTGGTAATCGCTCCAGCATACGGCACGCAGACCTGCGACAGGCCGGCGTAGCCTTTGCCGGGCGGACCGCCGGCATTGGCGAAGATGATCGCTGGGACGATATCAGCCGGGCACGGACTTCCCACGGATGCGAGTGGACCTACCGCAGGTATTCTCAAAACACCTCGCCGTCAACATCGAGTCCAGGAACAAGGCCTCCGCGCTCGGGTTCAGCGCTAACCCGGCCGGCGAGCAATCCGCCAGCGTCCAGAATGTCGGGATGATGATGATCTTCGCCCCCTGCCGGATCATCTCCCGAAACGCCTCGGGGAATGCCAGGTCCCAGCAGATCAACATCCCGACTTTGCCCAGTGGCGTGTCGAAGACGGGATGCTTGTCCGTGGAGGACGAGGTGAGATGCAAGCGCTCGATATCACCCCAGAGGTTCTTCTTCACATATCGCCCGACGATGTCGCCGGTGTGGGAGATGAAGTAGGCCACGTTCCAGAGGACTTCGTCGTCGGCGTCGGCGTGGTGGAGTTCGAGGATGGTGCCGGGGACGATGCAGATGTTGCATTCTTTGGCCAGGGCGCAGTAGCGGTCGAGGTACTCCTTCCATTTGCCGCAGGCTTCTTTGAACTTGGGATCTTGCGGCACCCAGTTGAGGAGGTGGTACTCTGGGAGGACGGCTAGCTGGGCGTTCTGGACGGCGGCGGAGCGGATGAAGGTCGCTGCTTTTTGGTAGTTGGACTCTAGTTGCATGGGCTATGTGACGCTCAGCAGCGGGTCGGTAATGTCTGCATAGGGTGAGGTACCTTGGGATGCATCTGT
>JAWDJV010009754.1:0-18914 GCA_033119285.1 Teratosphaeriaceae sp. CCFEE 6253
GGAGCCCGTCGGCGCTGGGTGCGCGGGTGGTGTCTGCGACATGTTTGGTGGTCTGGGACGACTGCGCTTGACAGCTTGTAAGGCATGGACCTGTCCTTGAATCGACGGGTCGGGTCGCACGATCTACATCTGGCCATGTGTCGATCGATGCATCTCTGCGATTTGCCTCATTTTCAGCGAACCTTCCTCACTGGCGTCACAGGTTGGGCCAGTGGTGGACGGTGCGGTACCCTGCCGGCGGGACTCGAAGGATACAAAACACATCGATCTCCTCAGATTCGTACGGCAACCTCGCTTATCATGAACCCCTCCAATGTTGCCGGGACTGCGTAATGCTGAGCTTGGCTTGGCAGTATCACGGATCGTCGCAGAATGAGCTCAAAGCCCATGTCGCAGATTCATCCGCATCCATCGGCTATGATTTCGCCAGCACGTTCGGGCCAGGTAGGCTGGGACCGGATCGCAATCATTCGCTGGGCCTTCTGATCTCCCTCAGAGCAAGCGTGTGGGTTAACGTAGCCGTATCGCTCGTCTGTGGACTGGCGCCCATGAGACTTGCCTCCCCGACAACCCCCAGTCCAGTGTCGGTAATTCGACGTGGGAGCCCACAACTCTCGATGTGCGGTCAGATGCTCTCGCAGGCCGGGCAGCACTTCCGGTGGGTCACAAGAGCGCGGAAGCACCCCAACCGGCAGGCATCCATGATGCAAGGGTCTCGTCATGTTCAATTTTGAAGCCCCGACATTCAGCAGGCCAGTCGAACGACCACATGGCAGCGACCGCTCCACAGATCTCCACACTGCTGCACTTGTCTAGTGTACACCTCGTGCATCGATCCAAAGCGCCTCATAGTCGTCCACTAGTGCACGCGAACAGCACTCCATGGCCGGGTCTGCGAGTGATCTAGGAGGCCCGCCGGATGGTACCCTCAGTATCGAGCGCCCTCTCAGTAGTCTTCATAGGACGCCTGGCCGTGACTCCACCTGTGAGCCGATAACACGTACGGGGGAAAGAATGCCGAGTATCGCGGATCCAATGTCGCTGCGTTGAGCAGTCGCACTCTGTTCAGACAAGTGCGCCTTGACCGCCGCAGATCCCTGACCATATCCTGGTCGACAGGCTTGGTCCCACACCCCAGCTTCGGCGACAGAGGGCCACAGCAATGGAGAACCCCGGGTAGACAGCCCACTTGGCTGCGATATGGAGATGTCGCAAACTAAGGTACTGTGCTTTGTTGCTCCGAGACTCGCACATCCCGCACATGCATGCAATATGTATATGCTCGAGGCGTGGATTACCCCCAGTATCTCGTGAGGCACTGGTACCTCGCACACGCACATTTGAGACACGTCTGTTACAATGCTCCATTAGAGCGCTGTCGTATCGAGACTGGATCCTTCCTCTAGCTTGTCTCCAGTGCGTCGCGGACTCCGTCCCTCACCTCTGCGCGGACGGGGTCCGTGGTGCCATGGCCTCCCTCGATGGCGTCTACTGCAAGCTGGCGCACCCGCATCCCGTGTGGCCCGTCATTGCTCTCCCATTCCCGTATCCGTGACTGCACCTCTCTTTGTGGTCTCGCCACGCCCCACGATTTCCCCCAATCATTGCCAATGTACTTGGGGACCATACTCAACCACCTCTCCCGCCGCCGGATATGCTCTCGCCGAGCGCTTTCCCAGGCATCGATATCCTCCTGGCTTCGAGTCTCGAACTCCACCAGTCCTGTGGCAGTCTCGTACCACACGTGCCGCGGTGCAACGTACCGGAACCTCCAGAGCAGGCGCGGGATATCGCGATGGGCCAGATCGCCCGAGATCTCGATTCTCATGAAGGAACGAAGACTGCTAAGTAACAGCCGCAGCCAGCGCTGACACCAGAAGGAGTTGCGCCTTCGGATCAGCTCCGCGTGCTCAAAATCGCCGCGGAGGGTTTCTAGAGATTCAGCAACAGGCAACCCGCGCCCTGAGCGAACAATGGCTTTTCGGAGTGCTTTCCAGCGCGTGTGAGCGTCGGAAATACTTTCTTCATACAGCTGATGGCCTTCGGCCATTCTCTCCAAGACGAGTGGGCTCGAATCGTGATGCCATAGCATCTTGATGAGGTGGTTGTACATGCCCATGGTAGGCTGGACGTCGTATGGCGGGCCGGTCATCGTGTCCCATAGACTCAGCACACTTCGTACAGGTAGTTGACCAGTCCTGGTCCCGTCCGTGGCCGCTTTCACGCCAAGTCGTGGGACGGCGAGGACAAAAGTCCATTCGAAGAGATGCTCCCAGGTTTCCAGGGTGATATTGAGATCATAGTGGCGAGCGACAAAGTCGACCAGTCTCAATGCGGTAGGAATGTCATTGTTGATGGCGAAGGCGTGCGCAATGGTGAACAAGAGGTTCGATGTTGGTGACAGGGGTGAATCGCCCGGGAATTGGTTGGGCGTCATATCCGCTTCTGGCGTACCGGCCAGCATGGCTTCGACGTCGATGTTCCACACTTTGCCCAGAACAGCCTTGACCGTGGCCATGTCCCCTTCGCGGGCAGCAGCAGTGATGACCAAGCGGAAGCTGTCTAAATTAGCCCTGACACCGTTGCTCAACATCTCGCGGAAGATTGCGTTGACCTGCTCCTTCAGCCCGCGCTCACCGACGCGGAATCCACTAAAGGCTTCACCACGGTTGCGCGCCGTCCGTGCGAGCATATTAAAAGGGATTACGCGGAGCTTGTGCCTTGTGGAAGCGCTGTGCATCCTGTTGAAGACCCTACCAGCCATGTAGAGATTGTAGCATTCGACATCCGGAGTGCGGCCGTCAATCTGCATGTTGCGCCACATGACTCTGGCCATGTCTGGCTTGCCAAGATCCCGAGCGACGCGGAGCAGAACAGTGTAGTCCATTAGAGTAAGCTTGAGGCCGCCAGAGCGTCGCAGGGAGGTAATCTCCGAAACAAGAGCAGAGTATTCGAACGCGACACGATCCATGGGCGCGACCCCAATCACCCTGCGCGTCGCCTCGCTAAGCTCGACTTGCGCGGAAGCCAGTTTATCAATTGTATTGCGAGGCTCCAACAGTCTCAGTATCTCCGCGAAAGTCTCCTGAGTAAGGCCGCGTATGAAATCACGATCCTGTGCCTTGGAGGCGGCGAGCAGGCATCTTGCTACAAGATCGGGTCCGCCACGAGCCATGGCGTCCGGAAGTGTGGAGACATAATCGATATCCAGCAGTGTTTCATCGCGTGGCTGATCCCAGGTATGGCCTTGGCCGTCTTCGGAGGGCGCATCATCGCCCGTGTCGGGTGCAGACTCGATGCCATCCAGCCCATCGGTCTCGACGTCCTCCGCATTTTCGAAGCGTTCCCACAGCGCAGCCTGAGCTGACTCCTGGGAAGCTATACGGTCAACAATGTTCCAATCTTCCGCAGACCATCGTTCGCCATCGGATTCACCAGCGGGCGCGTCTAAGGATGCTGTGTCGTTGTGTTCGCCGCCAGATCTGCTCGCATCCTGTGTGTGTATAGACTGAAGCTTCGTACGATCAACCCGCGTGTCGTCTCCGCGCCCACTGACTTTGGGCTCATCTCCGAGCTGCAGCACGGAGTCGCCAACAGTGCCCTTGAGGCTGTGATCGGCACTGTAGCCTCGCCATGGCACCTTGCTGGCCCGACACCATCGACAGGCCCACTCCTCCCGTTTCCGTTTCGCAGGCCGCCGTATCGATTGTATGACGGTCCGTGACTCCAGATGCCCCAGGCGGGCCAGCACAGAGGTCATGTGCGGTCGGCATTGGCGTGGTTGGCGTGGACGGAATGCGTGCCTTCTCCATGGGGTCGGTCAGTTGAATCTGTGGAGGCGGAGCTTGCGGAGGTCAACCGAATCGGGACGGCGTGGTGACCGAGGCTGTCAAAGTCTCCGACCTCACTCCGGTACTCAAGAAATCCGGCCACAGCGAGTGGACAAGCACGCCCCCCCAACGAACGCCGAGCACCCATGATCGATGGCAGACGCAGAAGATGCAGGTGCTAATCCGGTGAATGAGCCACTCGATCTGGTGCGACTGTCACTCAATGAGGTGGTGTTCGTGAAGCTTAGGGGAGACCGCGAGCTACAAGGTCGGCTCCATGTACGCCATGCGCCTGCAAGCACGAACGCGATAAGGACACTAATTGACATGCAGGCATACGACAGTCACTGTAACCTCGTCCTCGGCGATGTCACCGAAACAATATACACAGTGGACGAGGAAGACGACGGCGAAGACGTGCGAATGAGGAAGAAGCAGTCGGAGATGCTATTCGTCAGAGGTAAGACGGCCTGGCGCATACAATGACGGCAGAGAGCCACTTGAGGCTGATGATACTTTCCAGGTGACTCTGTAGTGCTTATTGCACCACAGCAGTGAAGCCTGCAGAACGCAAACGCCGCGACCGTGATCCCCAGGTCCCTTGCGGACCTCGGGCACGCCTCTCCACACCGATGAGACCATTGGCACGAGCGTTGAATACTGAGCCTCTCGGTCCTAGGCGTCGTGCAACATGGGCCTTCGGCCCATGAGGACAACGCAAAGAAAGCCCAATTGCTTTACGACTGCACCCGTATTATTGAATGCGCACATAGTTGCCATAGGAGCGTACCGTGCGCCGAGGCCACCACCCGACGACGCCAATCCTTTCTTTGCCCGGGGTATCTCAGGTCTCTCCGTGCGACGCGATTTCAGGCTGTTGGGTTGTGCGTCGTACTTACCCGATCGACCACTGCGCCACAAACGCCCATGCCATCGCGCACCTGCCCTTCCACTCCCGATACTCCTGCGCAGTGAGGCCTCTGCCATCTTTGCCGCGGAAACTCGTCACGGCTAACACTTTCACGCTCTGCCCGGCGCACCCAAGATCCCGCACTGGGACATCGCACCACCAGACGTCGCTATTCGTCTCAAACGGCGTGTGATTCTTCGACGTCCCTTCCAAATTATCCACCGCCAGCGTGTAGAGCACATGAGCACCCTTGCCATTCCGCACAGGATCAAAATGAGGGCAGATTTTCTGAAAGCTGAACCGCACCGTGGGCCCCTGCTGCGCCGGGAGGATTGGGTTCCGCATCGGCCTGAAAGAAGGCTCGCTGATCCCTTCGCCGCTTGTGTAGCCAGAGAAGAACTGTGCGCTGCAGCCGCGCTTTTCGCTTGTGATGTACTGCTCCCATGACTGCACTCTGCCATCCTCGCGGTACTGCCTCGTGCTCTCGCTGGGGAAGTGATCCAGCCCAAAGTCGTCGTTGCTTTGTGTGAAACGTTCGGGCGCGAATTCCTGCTTGTACAGATTGTTGTTGCCGCAGATGTGGCCTGCGCCCCAACAGGCGTCGAGGAGCTTCCATTGCCCGCCATCGATCTGGACGGCATTCCAAGCATGTCCTACATCGAATGCCGGAAGAGCATCACCGGGCTTCACTTGACTGTAACCAAAACCCTTCCCATGGCCCGATACGACATAAGCCTGCAGCCCAGCCTTGAGCGCCAAAGCGGCGAAGAGTCCTGCATAGCCTTCGCAGACAGCGTATCCAGTCTCGAGCGTACTCTGAGGCGTGCTGGGCTTCAGGTTGCCGGAGAAGAAAGCTTTTGTGTCATAATATATGTTGTGGTGATGCCAGGTGAAGATGGCGCGGGCCTTGTCTGTGAGCGATGGGAAGGGTGCGGTGAGCTGCAGGGCTAGCCAGCCGAGATCTTGACGTGGTAGCGACTGGCGTGGGAATCGTGCGGCGTGTGCATCGACAGTGGAGAAGTCGCGACAATGGAGACACGAGCTAGAGCCCGAAGTTGATGCAGATGGTGGAGCTGGAATTCGGCCTCCCAAATCAGGTTTGGACGCTTGCAGGGCTGCTAGATCTGGGCGGGTTCCCCGGGGCACAGGCGGTGGCGCACCATCAAACTGCGGCATGGAACCAGCCCTCGCTGATAAGATCGGGCGAGCGCCGCTTGGTGGCGGGCTGAGTCCCATGTCAAGTGCCGATCGCTTCGGTCCCGGGGGCTCAGCGAGCTGGGGCCTGCCAACTGCCTCGATCCGGCCAGGCTGATCAATTCCTGGCGTTACCTTCGATGGCAGTGGTGGCAATGTCGGTGGCTGTTGAGCGGATGGTCTGCGAGAGGGAGGCGGTGTAGTGCCCTTCTGCTTGCTAGCAACATTCGGAGAAGAATATGAGGGTTTGAATGGCTTGCGGCCGGTGTTTCCAGCGTCGTAATATGTCTGCTTTTGCTCCTCGGTCCGTTTCGGTGGCAAAGGCGGAAGCGCTGATGGGTCGTACGACGGAGCCCTGACAGCATATCTGTCTGACTGCGAGGTGGCAGTCGAGATGCCGGAGACGGAGGACCGTGCCGTAGCTACAGAGCTGATGGACGCATCAGACGTCCTCCGGCTCAGCCTGTAGTCAGGCTGAGATGGAGTCTCTGACGGCCGTCTTGGTGGCAATGCAGGTGACGATTCGGTCGGTCGTCTGGGAGGCAGTGGCGGATTTTGCAATGATTGTGTTGAGGTCCTGGGCGGTAGAGCGGGGCGCGAGATGCCGTCCATTCCATTGCCATTGGCACGCGGTCTGTCCGACTCGGGCTCATTGCCTACACGGTTCCGCGAGATCGTCACATGATCCTGGATCGTGGGCACGTTGGTAGTTCTTGGCCGGGGAGGCACGCTTGGTCTTGCAGGCGGAGGCGGCTTCTTCGTCGTTGTAGCGATCATTGCTTGCTGGTAGGACGGTGGCGGGTGCAGCGGCACGTCTCCATTGCTGCTCAGCTTTAGCGCAGCGATGCGTTCTCTGACAGACATGGTGCCGGGGTCGCCATCCATCGTTGACGTTTGAACCGGAAGCGACAGTCACGCCAAGGGCGACGGTACCGGAGCTGTGCTGGGAAGGAGGGTTATTTATGTGTGCAGAGTAGAGTGAAGTAGGTTCACGGCACAGCAATAGAGTAATGGCTGCGTCCGTGTACGGATTGAGGCTAATCAAGCGCGGAGCAGAAGGAGCGTGGCCTGCGGATCCAACATTGACTGCGCCTCAGACCAACATTGCCGTGTGCTAGGTTGAACAGCCTCACGTGATGCATCGTAATGTCTGCCCTCAGTAGATTGGAAAGAAGCCAAGCGTGCAGGTGGTCGAGGTGTACGCACGCGACGGCGGAGCGAATGTGCTTGCTTCAACATTCACATCATGTGGAGGTTCTTCAATACATAGCTTCCATCATCGCAGCCCATTAGCTGTTTAAAGACCGGGCCCCAGTTCGCCTTGTCCACAGACGAACGCTGATGCAATAGCCCTGCCCGGATCCGCGCCTCCTCGACGCTTTTGTGAGAAACCAAGTACAGCCTGCCGCATCTCCAACGCATTAACGGGCACCCACACATCTGCCGCCCCAAAGCCCTTGCGCGCTGGGCCGCTGGAACAGCTTGCGTTCGCGAACATGGATCGATAAAGCAGACTCGCACTGCTGTACGTCGGCACCCTTATGGTCGCGAACGCCGCGCGATCAGGTCGGGCTCATTTCCGAGCAGTCCCTTAGCAGAAGACGGCGACGCCTCACCGCTTCCTCTTCTTGCTCTTGTCCGGCAGAGCAGGAGCAAGGAAGTAGCCGTTAGCCGGCACGCTGGCCTGCGACGGCAAGCTCGTGTCCATCTCGAGGTCTTCCTCGCCCTTCTTGACGGGCACGCCCATGTGCCGTCCGTATCGGCCCTTGCGTCCGTTGCCTTCATCTTCGCTCTGGCACCCTTCCATGCCAATGCCGGCGTCCTTGCAACGGCCGCATGGCCGCTGTCTGTCGCAGCCTTTCTTGCTCTTGCGGCAGCGCTGGCAGCGCGGCTTGGACGACAAATCGTCTTCGTCGATGCCCAGTTGGTGCTGGAAGTTGATCGTCGAGGCGATGGAACCCTTACGCGATTGCGTAGGCAGCGAGGATGGCGACATTGGCACCTTCTGGAGTCCAAGCGTAGTTGGCCTACTTTTCGGCTTGCCCATGGACATAGCTCGCGGTTTGACGCTTTTCGGCCGGCCTTGCTTACGAAGCGCGTCGACGTCCTCGTGGCTAAAGGTGCCGTCACGGCGGTCCTCGTACTCCTCGCCACTGGTGCCATCGCTCGGCAGCTCGTTCGCCATGCGCTGCTTCTTCCTCTGCGGGCCAACATCGTTGAATGCAGGCACAGCAGGTCTTCCCGGTGTACTACGTTCCTCATCGTCTTCATCTTCCTCGTTCGACGAAGCGGCGTCAGCTTTGCCACTAAAAGCATCATCGACAGTAGACGTGGATGTGCGCCCGTGTGAGAAAGCCGCCGGATCGCCGAGCCGCATCAGCTGCAGTGCAACGTCCTCGTCCGATATGGCGCTGCCGACAGTTGGATCCGGCGTCGGCATGATGCCATTGGACAGCCTGGTCGGTGGGTAGGTGATCGTTGCGCGGCCACGCAATTGTCTGTTCGCTGGATAGCCATTGTGGACATTGCCAGGCATGGCGAATTGCATATTCTGGGGACCACTGCCATAGCTCTGAGGCGAAGGGAGTGGCTGCGTATATGCGAAGGTCTGCTGGCTCGGGTAAGCGTACGGCGACGCAGCAGCGGGAGGGCCAGTCCGGCGTTGAGGCGAAATGGAAGATATGGAAGCGCTGATTGGCACCTGCGGCGGTACAAAGAGCGGCAGCTCCTGTATCGAGGTCAGTCATGCACATTGGACGCGAAAAGAATTCACTTACCGAACTCTCGAATGCACGCTTGCGTCTTCCACCCTCCACAATGTTCTCGACGCTGATCTCGGCGTTGACCTGCTCGGTCTTCGAGCGGCGGGAACTCGAGACAGAACCTCCGCCGTTGTCATCACTACTGTAGCCATCTGCGTCCCCAGTGATACTGTTGTCCTTGCTCTTGGTCCTGTACGCGCGCTGCCTACCACCTGGGGCAGCTGATGCACTGCGGCGATCGTGCTCAGAGTGCGGAGATGTGCTACGAACTCCATGTGACCGAGCAGCGGACCGGACTGGCGAGTGTGCATGCATGAGCTGTGGTGGGCGCATTTCGAAGGGGGCGCCAAGGGTGGGCCGTTTGGGCGACGCTGTGCTCCGGGTATGGTCTCCGGTGATGGTAGGTGGTTGCGCAATTGTTCGTACGTAAACGATGATGTCGTTCTCGAAGTTGTCATACGCTGCAATAATTCCGAAGCCCACCTTGTTCTCGAAGCTCACACCGTACTCATACAGGCCGTAGAAGTTCTTGACAGTCGTGATAATGGAGTCCGTTGTATCTTGAGGAGAGATCATGACCCTCATCGGTAGCCGTGCCTGTATGCGAGGGTCCTGGGTGTCAATGAGTTGGAAGACGACATGTTTCTGCTCCTTCTTAGTGGGAGACCGAGCGTATCCAGAGTTGGCAGCGATAGCATCGTTGGCTTTTGATGGTCGCAGCATGCCGGTGCCATACGCCACGGCATCCGGCTTCTCGAGATGCCCTGATCCACCGTGGCGAGCGGATTGCTGGTAGCTTTGTCTCCTGCCATCGGCCGCTCCCGCGGCGCCCTGCGCACCGCTGGACAGCATGCTGGAGACGTCCATAGCTTTGTAACCCCTCGTGCCCTCTTCCAGGAGAGGCTTCAGCTATGTGTAGTGTCCCCGATACGTTGTGCCTCCGGATGGAGTCTCCCTGCCGATGACGCTGCTGTCGGCGCAACGGATCAGGACCAGACGTGCGGGTGGTGGCGATGCGATAGCGGACTCTGCGACGACGAGAGTCAGCACGTAGCCTCCGCATGTCATGGTGCGGAGCGCAGGGAGTCTCGGCAAGGGTCGGGCATGCTCCTGAGCGTGCTGGGACGGGCAAGGCCGGCGTTACGTTGCCGACAAGGTCAGTGGCAGCGAGGTGCAGCGGTGATCCCCGTGTGCGTGGCAGAAGACAGGATGATACTCACCCACGGTCGCCTTGATACTGACAAGCGTTCTGACGGTCGTGAGCGGCGTTTGATGAGGACCTTCGCCCGTCCTCGCCGCCGTCGCCGGACTGGCACAGGGTGGGACACACAGGCAGCGGAGCGACCGGCTTGTGCGGGCAGGGTATGGATAGCCAGCGATTGAAGAAGTGCACCACTCACCAGACGAGCATGCCGCTCAGCCGCGATGCTGATTGTGCGAAGTGATCAGTGATGGGCGAAGGTGAAGGATGGAGGAGGTGGAGCGCAGAGTAGAATGGAGGCACGGGTGCCGCAGTGCCGATCAGCTTGGAGAAAGTCATGGGAGGCTTGCAGCCCACCACGGAACTCAGCGCCTGTTCATTCTCGATGCTAGTGACTTATCAAAGATACCGGTACATACTCGCTACGCGCTCCTCCGTCTCTGTAACATATTACCAGGCTATAGCCCACTCATGGCCGGTAGGAAAGTGCTCCAGCGGGATCTATCAAGTCCTCCCACCTCGAGCCGCCCAGCGGGAAGTCAATCCCATTCCAGACTGGGCGATGCCGCCCATCAGTAGTCACGGTGCGCCATTCCTCATCATAGCCACGGGATAGGGTATCTCCTCCAGCGCATGCAGCGTTAGTCCAACAAGCGAATCGAGTCTCTCCTAGCTGCATTGCTTGCCTCCGCTCTCACGGGCGGTACCCCATCAGACGGCGTCGCGCGCCAATCAGACGCTGGGGACCTGCCTCGCTCTGCCACACATCCACCACGAACACCCCCGATCCGATTGCCATCTCCACCCTGATGGCATGCATGGTCGACGGCGTCGCAGGTGTCGTTGGCTTGCGATGTGCAATGCCTGTTTGGCTGCCTTAGGTTGCCGTGGCTGCGACAGGCGCGAGCTTGTGGCACGCAGGCAGCCCTTTGACTTTGCGCTCCATTCTGACGCAAGGAAATGTGTAGCGGCCTGGTCCTCTTTCCACAGTGGCCAGACCGTCAGACCAGGATGCTGCACGGCCACCGCTACACTGCGGCGATCCGTGAACAGTGTACTATAGTAGCACACGGTCTCGTCTTGCATTTGGCCCGAGAGTAACAAACAAGTAGACCGCGATGCTGGTGAGCTGGCGCACGGTAAGCGACGCCTACACCGTCAGATATGCGCCGGGCTGTTGGCCTCCGAGGAAGCTCGCCCTCTCGGCATGCACAACCCTCTGAGGGGCTCCCAGCATGATTCGGCTGCGACTCGGGGCGACGGGAAACGTTTCATTTGCGGCCGGGGAGCTTGGAACGACTGGTGCAGATGCGCATGACGCCGAGGGGACAACGCATCAAGCCCGCCAGTCTGGGAGACGAAGCTAGCGTCGCGCCGTGTCTACTGGTGCTGCTTGTGGTGTGTTGTGGTAGGGATGAGCGCTTTCGCAAGTGCCATCGGGGTTGCACGTGCAGCCGTGCGTGTTTCCTGTCTCAAGTCCAGATCCAGGCACCACGGACCGCGTCGAGCCAGACGATGTGCCTGACCGTCCGTCTCCGAGAGCGAGAAGCTCACACGCCGATCGCTAGCATTGCAGTGGCAAGGTGAAGCGTTGCTGGTACATGGCCACCATCGCCAAGGTCATGCGCGGGCACATAGACGGTGGAAGCTTTTATCCGCGTCGTTCTTCGTCAGCTGGAAGACGCGCCGGCATGACGTTGCAAAGCATGTGGAGTACCCTTAGCCGCGGGAAGGCCCGAAGTCGGCTAGCGACCCGGCGCTAGTGTGTGTGTACAGGGTGTCAACAAGGCAAGGTGCAGGGACGATCTTCCCCGTCGCGCGCAGCATCAACATTGCAACGACGATCGCCAGCAGCGTTGGGGAAGGAGGCGAAGACGGAGACCTTCCACGCAAGCATCGCCTATCAGCAGCTTCACCGAGCAGCATTAGCTTGCGTGCGACTCGGCGGCGACGCGACGCGCTCCTCATCTCCTGTCTCCCGCCAGGAGCTCGACACCTCGAGTCAAGCCCGTCGCAACCTCAGTACACCAGCCCGACGACATCAACATCATCCACCAGCACTGGCGCCGTCATCAGCATCACATCGCGCACTCGACCCAGCATTGACAGTACATCACATTGAGTACTGCGGAACATCAGCGGAGCATCTTCAAGATGGATGCAAAGGTACGTTACCGTCCCACACCCTCCGCCCACCAGCAGCGAGAGGGGGAGCAGACTCTTCACCCGCTGCTATCCACGGCGCGACTGCACAAGCACCAGCATATGACCGTTCCTTGCCGTGCTATCCCCTTCATCCACATCTTGCACGTCGCGTCACGGCAAACCGTCACGCGTGGCACACCATGGTCACTACTGTGACCTCGCTGACTCTTCTGCCGTTACAGCCTCAGCGGCCACGTGCCGTCAAGGTGCACGACGAGAACATGCCACCGCCAGCAGTCATCATGAACGGCGTCGCAGCAGGTAAGACTCTCCATCAGCGAACCAAATCCACTCCGTCATTTGGATCGCTGCTGCAAGCGGGTGCGGTGAAGGCGGCGAACAAGAAGGTCTTGGGGGAGGTGAATGCGAATATCAGGTTGATTCGGGACGATTCGGAGGTCGGGAAGGCATCGCCTGGGAAGATCGTGATGCTTGAGCCGGCAAAGCCTGCTCCTGCCGCGTTTGCGCGTCCTGCCGCACGACCGTTGGCGTCAAAGAGCTCGTCGAGCCAGGCCACGGTACAGATCATAACGCAAGGTCCAGCCGAGCCGGAGCTGGCAAAAAAGCTTGTCGCCAAAAAGAGCACCAAGGTACTCAAGGAGGCACCGGCCGCTCCACCAGTCGAGCCTAAGGAAGCGATATCCACCGCGCCGGTACATCAGACCTTGGCCGCGCCGAAGCCAGCAGCTCCCGCTCCAGTCAAGCCACTCCCAAGCGCTACGGCAGTCCAGCATCAGGAAGTGCGGAAGACCGAAAGCGTCCCTCTTCGTGACGAGCCGGCCACAAGGGCACCCCCGAATCATGTCAACGCTGGCAGCCACATGGCACCGCCCGGCTTTGCGTCGCAGCAGGACTACATCAACTTTGTGGCCGCCCAAAATGCTGCTCAGATGCACTATCAGCACCCTCCGATGCACACAGTCAATGGCCACTCACAGTATTCTCACCTGGACCCGATGCCAGTCGAGCAGTTCTACGACGTGGATGAGGATGAGTACTATTGCGAGGATGGCTACACCACAGCCCGGTCATTTGGTCTCAGAGGTGAGAGCACCGGCGGCGTCACGACCATCCTCGCGCCGAAGGAGACCGAGAAGGTCCAGAAGGAGCTCGTGGAGGCCAGAATGTTCGTCGACTCGACCAGAACGGCGGAGGATATCGAGGACGAGCAGTGGGACACGTCGATGGTGGCTGAATACAGCGACGACATCTTCGGGTACATGCGCGAGCTCGAGACCCGTATGGCACCGAACCCACGATATATGGACCAGCAGACCGAGATCCAATGGTCCATGCGCGCCGTGCTCATGGACTGGGTGATCCAGGTGCACCAACGGTTCAACCTGCTCCCGGAGACTCTCTTCTTGACCGTCAACTACATCGACCGGTTCCTGTCGTGCAAGATAGTCTCGCTCGGCAAGCTGCAGCTGGTGGGCGCGACAGCCATCTTCGTCGCGGCCAAGTACGAGGAGGTGCAATGCCCGACGATCGCGGAGATCATCTACATGGTCGACGGCGGCTACAACGCGGACGAGCTGCTAAAGGCGGAGCGCTTCATGCTGAGCATGCTCCAATTCGAGCTGGGCTGGCCGGGACCCATGAGCTTCCTCCGACGCATCAGCAAGGCGGATGACTACGACCTGGAGACTCGGACTCTGGCCAAGTACTTCCTTGAGGTGACGGTCATGGACGAGCGCTTCGTCGGCTGCACTCCGAGCTTCTTGGCCGCCGGGGCGCACTGCATGGCACGCATGATGCTACGCAAAGGCGACTGGTCACCGGCGCACGTCTTCTACTCCAACTACACGTACTCGCAGCTCAAGCAGCTGCTGGCCACCGTCTTGGAGTGCTGCGAAGAGCCCCAGAAGCACCATTCCGCCGTCTTCGACAAATACATGGACAAGCGGTATAAGCGGGCTTCCACCTTCGTCGCGGCTGAGATCCAGAAAGGCTTCGAGTTGCCGGGTGTCACCCGCGGTAGCTCCCTCGGACCGCTCGACTGCACCGGCGGCCGTCTCTGGTAGTTGTCGTCGACGTTAGCAAGATTCGACGGAGCAGGGAGAGCACTGGACATGGCTCCGTGGCAGCGTCAACAGCTCGCCTCTCGCGTCCACCCGCTCGCTTCTTCTGGTACCACACTTTTCACTCATCGACGCCTCTTGCAAGCCTTTGGCGGCCACCCAGACTCGGTCCTTGAGGCAGACGGTGCCTTTCTTCCCTTGGTCCACAGCACGCGCAATTAGAGCGCAGGCACCGAGAGAGACGACTGCAATGATCGAGCATGACGATACGACTCCCGCATGTAATCCCCTTTCCTCCAGTCACCGACGCTTTGTTGGTGGCCGGACGGCATTACCACCTTCACTGCATTCTTTATCGGTCATCGGCGGGCGGAGCTGATTAGGGCACTCGCTGGCTGAGAGGACGGAGGATGGATGGATGGAGTTGCGGCGGCGGCGTAATGGAGCATTGAACGGTGTTAGAGCGGCCCGGAGGCTACCGCAACATACCCGATTGTTGCTGGGGTGTTGGGCGGCTTTCTTATACAGCACTGGAATGGACAGCAGTGCATCTCGACGTGATCGGCTCCTGCGTACCATCATATGTCGCGAATTCTAACTTTGGTTCGCCTTCCCCACTTGCGGATGGACCCCGCCTCGGAGCCTGCAAGCCACCAGGAACGAGCACACGCGCAAGTCGGCCTTTGCGAAAGAGCGAGCGTGGTGCGCGGCGGGAAATACCACTGCAACGGCCGCGTTGTCTGGCACCCAGCCTATCATAGCCACTGTAAGCCGGGACGCATCGTCGCGATCAGCGGACCGACCTGTCGTCCACTCCGACCCCCCCGGCCCCACCCAGTCCGGGTCGGTATAGAAGAGAGACGGGTGTGCTGGACAGGCGGTTGAGCTGACTAGAGCTCAGAGCTGCATAAGATTTCTTACACCGCTTGTCCTGTTGTTGACACTACTCCTGCTCGCCGATCACCACCACCCACCCTCGCATACAATCGCATTGTACGCCTTTCCAATCATCCGTCACCACTGGCATCCACTGACCCTTCTCCCGCCCAGCACCTCCACCCACACATCCAGCATGGCTCAGCAAGTCGTCACCGTCCCCTCGGCCTCTCTGCATGGCAAGGTCGCCCTGATCACCGGCGCCGGCCGCGGCATCGGCCGGGGCTGCGCCATTGAGCTCGGGAAGCGTGGCGCCAGCGTGGTGGTCAACTACGCCAACAGCAAGTCCTCGGCCGACGAGGTCGTCAAGATCATCGAGGAGTGCGGCAGTGGTGCCAAGGCCATCTCGATCCAGGCCGATGTCAGCAAGAAGGCCGAGATCGACCGCCTGTTCAAGGAGACCAAGGAGCACTTTGGCAAGGTCGACATCGTCATGAGCAACAGCGGCACCGAGTCCTGGGACAAGACGGAGGAGATCACGGAGGAGAAGTACGACCACGTCTTCAACCTCAACGCCCGCGCGCAGTTCTTCGTCGGCCAGGCCGCGTTCAAGAACCTGGAGCAGAACGGCCGTCTGATCCTCATGAGCTCCATCGCCGCCGGTCTCCTCGGTGTCAAGGACCACGTCCTGTACAACGCCTCCAAGATGGCCGTCATCGGCATGATCAAGGCCTTCGCGACCGACTTCGGTGTCAAGGGCATCACCGTCAACGGCGTCGCACCCGGTGGTATCAAGTCGGACATGTTCACCCAGAACGCCTGGCATTACGTAAGTCGTTCGAGGGCTTGACATGCTGTGCAAAGATGATCCTGACAGTCCGCTAGATCCCGGGTGGCACCCCTGACTGGCCCGCGGACAAGATTGAGAAGCTCATGGCCGACCACTGCCCGCTCGGCCGCTGCGCCCTTCCCGATGATGTCGCACGTGTCGTGGCATTCCTGGCTTCCGAGGACGGTGGATGGGTCAATGGTACGTCAGACTAGTCCCGTGTCCCGGCCTGTTGGCTAATGAAGTGTGCAGGCCAAGTCATCACCATCTCCGGCGGCTCCTCCCAGTAGACGAACTCCACCGGAAACATGGTTGTAGTATGATCTAGGAGCACCAGGCGTGCTGGCTTCCACCCCAGCTTGTGTCAATATGGTGCAATATATGGTAGCATAGAACCAAAAGATCGACATTCGCCCGAGGAATGATTCACGCACGACTGCCACGGAGTGACTCTCTGGTTGCTTGCTTGCTGGCCCTTGCGTGAAAGTAACCGCTCGCTCGTTTGTTTGCCTTCGTATGTATCGCGCCGTTCGTGTGCGCGGCGTACTACAAGTATCTTCCATGATGTTTCTGTGCCAATTTATGACTTCGGTACACTGCTTGACTGCCACCAGTTGATCACCTGGAAAGTGTGCATCTCGGCATTCGGCAACAGACCCTACACAACACTCGACTTCGTTGACGCCCATTGTTTTAGGTGACACACATACGGTCCAACATGCATATTCTCGTGAGCAGGCCCTGCCATCAGCACGGCGAGGCGCTAAAGAACCTGGCAGGTCACGAACGATGATGGTCCCCCGTCAACAGAGTCCTCGCCATACATCTTGCCCTTCGTCAAGGCTCTCGAAGCAGCCGGCCACACTGTCTCCGTGATCGTGCCAGACACCCAGCGTTCCTGGATCGGCAAGGCCCACATCGTTGGCCAGGATGTGCGTACGAGTCCCTACTGGCCTCCATATGAGACTCCGGCTGTACACGCCACCACCGATGCAGCTCTCGAGAAGGACGATGGCAGCCATCCCTGGATCCTCGTAAACTCCACGCCCGCCTCCTGCGCTCAGCTCGGACTCTCGGAATATTTCTTCCAGTCCCGTGCCCCGATCGATCTCGTGATCTCGGGCCCAAACTATGGCCGCAACACGACTGCCGTCTTCGCCCTCTCCTCCGGAACGCTGGGCGCCGCGCTCGAGGCGGCGGTCTGCGGCGCGAAGGCCATCGCACTCTCTTTCGCCTTCTTCGACCGCAAGACCGCCTCGGACATTGTCGAGGAGGCGTGCCAGCACAGCGTCCGGGTCTGCGAGTACCTCGCCCACAAAGCCGAGTGGGGCAACGGCAGGCTCTACAGTGTGAACACGCCACTCAAGACCGGCGTCAAGGACCAGAAGGTGCGATGGACGAAGATGCTGCAGAACGAATGGCTGCAGGGCGCGTGCTTCCAGGAGCTGCCGCCGTCGTCCTCCGTCGATGGGCCGGCATCGGAGGAGATGCGCCTGCGGCGGCAGGAGAGCAACGAGGGCGGGAGTGACAGTGCCAGCGGCTCGGGGACTGCGACGCCATCGCAGAAGTGGCGGGGCCGGCACTTCAAGTGGGCGCCGCGGTTCACGGATGTGTACGAGGCCGTGCAGAAGGCTGGCCCGGGCTCGGACGGCTGGGCTGTGAAAGAAGGCGAGGTGTCGATCAGCGCCATCCGCGCCAACTTCATGCCCGCTGGACCGATGGAGGGTGAGGTCAAGTTGTAGAGTAAACACTCTTGGTGACCGGCGGATTCCAATGTCGAGGAAGACACCTCCGCGAGCCAAACGCCCGCAGTGCTTCCTTGCCACGGTTGCTGCCCCAACGTATGCTCGGAAAGGTGCTGTAGTCCATGGCTGTGAGCGGAACGGCAACGACGTGTGGCAGACGTTTTTGTGCGCACCGCCTGTGATCAATAGGAGCACGGTAGTCAGGGCTGATGAGGCAGAGCGCTACACGGAACATGTGCATCGAGACCAAATGTCTCGCCGCTGTCTTGCCCTACTGGAGCACGGCGTACTCGTCATCTCGCGGTAGCAGATCAAGCAGACACCAGCACCGGCACCAGTCATGATACCTCACATGTCCCCACCCACAAACATCTTCTCGTACTCCTCCGCTTCCACGCCGACCTTCTTCGACATGGACCCACCACTCTTTCCCAACCTCGCATCGTTCTTCTCCGCCAGCTCCACCCTCGAGAGATTACTGTAGAAGTTCCTCACCCGATCGTGCGCCACGACTTTCTTCGGATCGAACCGCAGCACTTGCAAGCCCGCCATACTCGTGGCCCTCGAAAGCGCAACGTAAGCCTGCCCCTTCTCGAACACCTTGCCCAGATCGACCTTGACCCTCTCCAGCGTCTGGCCCTGCGCTTTGTGGATGGACAGGGCCCAGGCGAGGATGAGCGGGACTTGGTTGCGCGAGGCCTGCACTTCGCCGTTGGGGAGCTCGACTTTCCAGGTCTCGGGCTGGCAGAGGAGATCGCGGGATGAGCCGTCGGCGATGGCGAAGCGCACCACTGGGTACTTCTTGCTCGTTGAGATGGCCCCGTTGGCAATATGCACAAGGCTTCTTTGCTCATCCGACAGCCTCTCATCGTGGCTCGAGGGCATCGTCCCACCGGGTGAAGGGCAGAAGAGGCCCTCGTTCGTGGAGTACGTGTCAAACTGCTGCTCACTCATGAAGCCTAGCACCCGCCCAATGGAGCCGTTGACCAGACTCTCGTCGACATTCTTGATCAGCATGACTTGTGCGCCTTTCTTCAACGTAATGACGCCCGGCGCCATGCAGTTCTGCAGCAACTTGTCGCGCTGCGTCTTGTCCACAATAGCTCCGCCGTCGCGCGTCTCAAAGATGAAGCTCTCGCCCTGCAAGAGTGCAAGACGCTCGTGATTCGCGCGGTCGACCTCGGCCCGCGTTGGGAAGAGTTCAGTGGCTTCGATGGCATCCTTGAAGTCCGGCTCACGGTTGAGGTTGCGGAAGGCGCGGATTGAAGACTCGGTCAGACGGCCTTCGCGCATCTCGTTGAGCATGCCAGCGAAGACTACAACGTGTTAGCACGTGACGTT
>JAWDJV010009755.1:0-18904 GCA_033119285.1 Teratosphaeriaceae sp. CCFEE 6253
AGACTCTTGGGTTGATCCTCTTCTTTCAGATGAGGTGTCGACCGCCAGTCCTTGTGCCCTTTGCCCCACGCCTCCTGTTCCTCCCGCATCTTACTCGCCAGCTCCAATTGCTGCTGATTCGGCTCGTGCGTTTTTCGGACCTCTTCCGTGATCCGCAGGGCCATTGTCAGGTCCGCCGCCGCACCATCCCATTGCGATTTGAAGATCTGCACCAGTGCTCTTGTCCTGAGTGGCGAGGCCTGTCGCTCCATGGGTAGTAATGTAATGATATCGTCCAGAGGATCGAGCGGAGTATAATGCTCCATTGCGCGACTTGGGATCTTCTCGTGGAAGAAATGGACGTACTTCGCATCGGTACTGCCCGGCTCCCGCTTGAGAACGTGCTGCGCGACGTCCTCCACCGTACTTGTCGCCTGCATGGTCGCCACACTTGCAGCCACTTCATCGAGCGCGAAGGCTTTACTGAGCAGTTTGACCGCTTTCTGCCGGATCTTGAAGATCCGCTCCCTACTCAATTGGCTCGCCGGACCCCCCGATGCGCCAAAGTAGTCTGTGCGCCCGCTCTGCGACGCCGTGTTGCTGATCCCCGTGGACGCGCGCACGGAGTCCTGCGCCGCCTCGTCGACGGCCTTGCGGATCTTGACAACATCGTAGAAGACGGCCGGGTCGACCAGGCGCGGGGCGGGCATGGTGTAATTCTGGTGAGCGAGGGAGTCGAGAATCTCGGGCGGGAGTTGGAGCCATGGTCCGTGGAAGGAGGAGATGTAGCGCCAGTGCCTGAGGGACAGTCAATGGGTGTCTCCGGCGGCTTGCGACAGAGCGTCTTGTCGGTGCGCGCAGCCGATGGATTGGTTTTGGGCGACATACGTACTTGTTCCTGCAGATGATGAGTTCGTTCTTCTTCGTCATGGTGTCCGCTGGCGACTGCCGAGGCGCAGTCGTGTAGGGCTACAGGAGCATGCACGATGCCATTGAGACGTTCCGGGACTTTTCTGCGCTCTACCGCAAGCTGCAGTGATCGTCCGTGGGGGTGAACCAGATTGTGGGGTCTTGTGGATCGACGTCGACTTCAGTTTCGTTCCCAGTGCCTCTCCATCGCCTGCTTCTTTACGGCATATACGGTACATGTAATGATGATGATAGAGCGCAGGCAACATGACACGCCAAACCCAGGATCGCTGCGAGGCCTCACAGCAAGAAGCCGCCAGACCCTGGAGGCCTTGTTCGTGCTTGCTCCGCGACGGGAGAAGCTTCTGTTTCGCTTGGTCTCGACCGGAGTGGCAACATGATGTGCTGGATGTACCTGCGCTTCTTGCAAGGCATTGGACGAGGCTCGCCATAAGCCTTCGGTGCTCCCTTGTCTCCATCTATGTTACATGTAGGATCACATGCAAATCAGCCTGGTCATATGCACCCCACAATGACGTACTCTAATCCGCAGATACGAAGGTGCTTCGCCGTTGTGCTGAGCCTGGCGACTCTGCAGCATCAATAACCAGCGCCTCAGTATATCCTTCGGACAAGAGCACGCAAGCAAGATTGACCTGGCGGAAATCACAAAGTTCCGGATCACGAAGCGCAACGATGTCCGCCCACACCTCCACCAACCCCACCACCGAGACACCCTCGAGCTCCGAGACGGCCGTAGGCTCCTCCAATTCGCTCTACCCCAAGGACTCTACGTCAGCAGCGGACATCAGCAACACCGAGAGCAAGGTGGGCGTGACGAGCAACCAGGCAAGCTCGACGACCAGCAACCAACCTGGCAGCGCGGAGGCGGCGGCGGAGAAGTTGTACGAGGAGCGCATCGAGGACGAGTATGCTAAGCGGGAGGGCGGGGCATGAGAGGCTTCTGCGATAGGGTGCGGATCTGGATGGCGACGTGTCACGATACGAGGAGTTGGCCCGACGTTCAGACGTCGCTGGGAAACCCCTGATGATGGGGAATCTCGTGGATGGCCAGCGATATCTTCTCTACAAATTGTGACAGCGAGACGTGTCCTTCGATCTTGAAGCATTGTTGCGGTCACATCGTGCGTGACTGGCCAGGTACATGTACACTCCCTTCTGAGTGCCAAGCCTTTGCCAAGGTCATTCCCATGCATCTTGAACCACCTCCGTCCATCCATCTCTCCACTCACACATGGCACAGCAACACAGTCTATGCCCCTGTATCGCCTCCCCCGCGATTCAGGCCGCCACAGATGTGCCGGCATAGCCCTCTTCCGCGCCCTCCTGTCACAATGCGCCGCACTTCCTCACCTCGAGTCGCATCAGCGCAACGAGCTCCAGAACATCGCCCGCAACCGCTTCAAGCAGGCCCGCCATGAGCAAAGCGCGCGGCGCCTCCGCCTGCTCTTCGAAGCTGGCTACGAGGCCATCGATCACCTCGATGCCGCTGTCGCGGGCGACGAGAAGAGCCAGAACTATGTAGCAGAGTTGCTGCGCAAAGCGCCCGCACGCGTCAAGCAAGCGCCGTCAATCATCTTCGACGACGATGTCATGCACGAGTTGAAGCGACGCGTGCATGAGCGTCCTGAGGCGCACAAGAAACCCTCCGATGCGCTTTTTGCCCGGCCGCTTCTGCTCTCCCAGCTGTCGGGCAAGCGCCATGTCCCAGTCCTCTACAACGCGCAGGGCATCCCGGTCCTCCGCCTATCGAAGCCGCAGCCCGAGAGTCTGTCAGGGTACATCAATCATCGTGTGCAGCGCAAGCAGAAGCGGCATGACACCCGCCAACGACTAGACGTAGAGGGGGACCTGGCGTGGCGGGAAGATGAATGGGACGGCATTCTGGCTGAGCAGACGGGCGTGGTCGACGGCAGTGGTGAGAAGGCCCGGGAGAGGGGTTGGGGCCACGAGATTGGCGCGGCGAAGAGGGAGGTGTTCAAGAAGCTGGAGGAGGACAGCGAGAGGAATAGGGTCATGGCGGAGAAGATGCAGGCGGTCGTCGATCGGGAAGAGGAGCAGGCGAGGGTGGAGCGGGAGCAGAGACAGTCGTCTGCAGCCGGCGGGTAGATGGTAGCGCTTCCTACGATGGCTCCCGCGTGCGCATGGAAGCAACCCCTATCTACACCAGGACTTCTATACAAGCCGACCTCACTAGTGCAATCTGAACAATACTGGAAGCCCGCTTCCTCTGAATCACCGGCCATTGGTCGTCCAAACCGGCTCTACCACTTCGCTAAGCACCGCATTCCGTACAACTCCTACAGCGCCTCTATGCTACCATACCGACCATCTATATTGCCGCTGCGGAGGATCTCCGAGTACTCCCAGCCGCCGAGTGATGGTCATGCCCCGGACGGGTGAGCTCGACATCGGATGTTTGGTATCACCATCGACTTCGGGGCCGAAGCCACTCAGCATCCCCTTGCGCCACCGATCCACAAGCACGCACGCATAGATCAGCCGTCAGACAGAAGTGCGGCACAAAGTCGCTGTGAAGAGGAAGTCGCGATTAATTGCCCACTCAACGACGGCGAGGTCGAACGGAGCCTGCACCGAGAGATCAAGCAGGTGATCGTGTGGAGCTTGCGGCGAAGGCGAGCGATGATCGCCGTGATGTCCAGCACGCTGGACAGGCCTGCGAAGGGCAGCTCGATGCCGGGAGTGAAGCTGGCACCAGAGGTCAGCAGCCCATCTCGGATGCTTTCTCGCTGCGAGGCCTCGTCGCGGGCAACCCTTCTTCGACATGCTGCTTAAGCAGATCTTCGCTTAGGTCCCGTGAGGCCAAACGCTCCACAGCTGCAAATGGCGGCGTCAGGGTGCTTGCTGAGTCAACAGAACTAGTCACTGGCAGGGCCAACAACATCAATGCTGTCCGGATTGCATGAAAGTAGGCTGTGATGCTCATAGGCATGCATAGGTGGGTGCCATATAATGCTCTCTACTTCGGTGGGTTGGTGGTACAAAAGCAGTACCTCGCAATCTTCCACTCGCCGTCAACCTTCTGCATCACAAACAGCTCTTGGTTGGCCTCCTGGCTCGTGTCACCAGTCCCATTGACCTTCTGCGTCCCGGCCGATGTCGTCCTCGCGAAGCCATACTCGTCTGACACGGCCACGGCCTCCTTGATCTCGAAGTCGACGCTCAACGTGATGAAGCGGAAGCAGTTGCTGTACCATTCCTTCACGGCTGCGTGGCCGACCTGCGTCGTGAAGCCTTGGGCCATGATGATGCCGTCGGGGGCGTACAGCTTGGCACAGCCTTCGACGTCGGATGCGACGAGGGCATCGCGGTAGGCGTTGAGCGTCTTCTTGATGGCGTCGGAGTCTGAAGTCACTGCGGCGATTGTTAGTCTGGATGCCTTGAGGTGCTGGAAGGAGATCTGCGGAGTAGATGCTTCACGAGCGGCCTACTTGTTGCGTCGCAGTGCTAATACAGATGCCGGGGTTGAGATGGATTGAGAAGTGACTGGTGTTAGATGTGACCGGAAGTCTTGTCCGTTCATATATCGCCTACCCTCCTGCGGCCTTCGACGATCTTCACATCGTAGCCCAGTCATTCCATCCTGTTCTGCCGATGCAACCCGAATTGTGACTCAGCAGTCGATAGCGAGAGCTGAATTGGAGGCGGCGATTGGCATAGGGTGCATTTGAAGGTACCTGCATGTCGACAGCTTCGTAGCTCTGTTATACGAAGCCGACAAAAATCCCGACCAATCCCCTACTTTCGGCCGCCATCTTCAGCTCTCCTCGCTTGGTCGGAAGTACTGGTGCATGCATGCTTTACCTGTTCCGCAAAGCATTTCGCCTTCGGCCTCGTAAGAGCATGTCATCGCACAAGCGTCGCAAGCCGACGGGAGTAATGGACTGCTGTACATGTGGCTGTCCTGTGCTCAGCTTTGGCCCACTGTTGCTCCGTCTCTCTTTCCACAGATTACCCCAGTGAGCGCCCTTGACGTCTCATGCAGCATGGATCTCACAACGCCTCAAACAAGACACTACCATGATGCCGCCCAACATATGATTGCCATCTTGTCCATCGTGTCCGGCACTGGCAAACTCGTCAGCATCGACCGCAATCAAGCGTATACGTTCGGAGTTTCCGACTATCCTAGGTACACGGCTGCAGCTTTGAACATCGGAGTGGCTTAGTATCAGTATGCGGATGGCACACCCCGAGCGCTCCGCGAGCCCTTGGATGTCTGGCGCCTGTTGACGGCCGCGGTCTTCCATCGAGACTCCAAGAACTAGGCGCAACAGCTGTGGTTCATAAAGAGGTGGCCATGGCCGGTGGGTCTCTGGTACTGGCTGACCATGGTGGGCACCACGTCCATAGGGCTGGACTTGTTCACTGGTTTTGGGGAGGTGCACGGCATATGAGGGCTCGGGCTCATGTCCTGAGAGACGGAGAAGGCGGCCCGGCGCTTCCGGCGATCAGCGAGTAGCAGATGTTACGATGGAGCGATGGAGACCGCCTCAATGCTCAGCCAGACAGACCAATGTCACCTGATACATATTGGCGAAGCTGAAGCGGGCAGCAGCGCGATTGTCTGATAGCAAATTGCTCCCCATGGGCGGTGATCTGATTCCATGTTGTCCCGGGTGTGGTGGGTGATTTGCGTGACCCTAGATGCCGCAGTGGCTATTCTCAAGTGCATATAAGTAGCAGAGTCCAGGACCGGATGCAGCTGGATCCGCTCCTTACAGCTCCGGAGGGTAGTGGAGCTGCAGCACGTCTCCAGTACCTAAGCCAAGCGTGACTCTCTTCAACCAAGCGCCGACAATTGGCAGTACGGAGAGCGAGAGCCTTGTGTATGGGTCGCAGATGTCTCAGCTGGTGTTCAGAGCCTGAGACGTTGTTCAAGGGTGACACCAGCCGCCACGGCATGAGCTGAAACAGCGTGGTGGTAGCGTGGTTGGCTCGGGACGAGGCTCGAGCAACGGCCAACCTCGTCCATGTGCGTTCCAAGGTCGCTTTCATTGCGTGAGCTTGATATGCCCGGCCTGCTGGCCTTGGGACTTGTGGCATGTAGAGACATGAGCGAGAAGGCGCTGCTGTGCAATGTTGATGTCCCGGTTGGTCTACATCACGCGTCTACCAGCCGACGGGATCGTCACAGTACCGTCGGATCACTTCTGTGCAACACGTCGCATCGTCCTCGTCCGTCGAGCCGTCCGCGTGGGACTTGGGGGTTGTATGTGATGCTTCGACGGTGGAGCTCCCCGTCTCGCGAGCTGCCGGAAGGACTCCACTCCATTAGCCTATGCATTTTCTTTGCTCGCACTTCAACATATCTCCACTGCCGACCCGCTACGTTCCTACACACTCCGATCACTTGCAGTCCCGAGTAGGATCTGGGTGTTGAGGAGGACGTGAGAGTGTAGGAGGAGAAGTCACCGGCGGAGGAAGAGGAACCGTGCACAAGCTTCGCCGATATTTTTCGAGCCGCAGCCCACATCACCGAACCGTGGGCGCCCGACCTCGCTCGCTCCTCGCCGCTGCTCCCTCCCCCCCAGGACGACAGCCATCCTGTCTGCAGCGTCGCCTACGATCGAATACACCGGCTCACGCGAGGCCAACGTGCTCTGTCCGCCTACGACGACAGTATCGGAAGGAGTCGCAACGCTTCTATAGCAACCATTGCAGGGAAGCCGAGCGAAAGGTACGACCTTCACTGCCTCTCCCGCCGGCCGCAGACTCAATCACTGCCTGTTTGCGTGTCCGGCACCGGTCCCAATGACACACGCGAGCAAACTGACTGACTGACTGGCTGACCACGATTCCAGGACGCGCCTTCCTCTTTGGTTCCGGATCTCCCGCACTCTACCACCCAACGCTTCTGTGCCTTGGTGACGCGCTCACTCTGTCTACACTGGTCTCACCGCTTTGAACGCACGCGACCATCCGTACTCGCGCTCGATCCACAGGAAGCGCATCTGACGTGGCTGGTGCTTGAGGCGGCGTGTTCGGGAGTAGCTGAGAGAAGGGCAAGTGAGCGAAGTGCAGAGGGCTGCGTGGGATCCTGGGAACAGCCCGTGCGGGCAGGCTTCGACGAGGTGTGGAGAGAGCGAAGTGTTCAGTCACAGAGTGCAGATGAGCATCGGCACGATGGCTGCGAGCGGGGCGAGTCCGAGCGGCTTTTCGTACGCGCAGGCTGCGAAGGGTCGCTCGCCAGCTGCTTCGACAGCACAGACACAATCTCCGCAGAGCAAGGGAACTTCTGGAGCGGTCACGCCGGCCATGAGCACACTATCGGAGCTCACTCCGAGCCGCAATTGGGCGGACGACGTCGAAGCGACCATCGGCGAGAAGCAAGCAGCCGAGACACTGAAGCCATCTCCGGAGATCGCCAAAAGCGCGACTTCGACCAAGGACAGCTCCGTCGAGCGTGCCAAGTCCGAGGATAAGGTGGAAGCTTCAGGCGTATCTTCGCCAGACCTTGTACCTTCGGCGAGCACGACTATGAAAGAGGACGACTCGTCAAGTGCGCCAACCAATGGCTCATCTTCTGAGACGACTTGGGAGACCAAATCAGAGACCAAGTCACAGGCCTCGGAGCCGTCTTGGATTGTTGACCGAGAGAAGCGACAGCAAGCAAATTCCCAGAAAAGCGACAGTACCGTCAAGGTCGACAAGAAGTCGAACGATGAGCCTTCGCCACCTCCACCCAAGCCTATCTTACAGGAGGCACCGCCACCGCCAGTGAACATCTGGCAGAAAAGAGCGGAGGCGCAGAAAGCGCAGATCGTCGTCACTCAGCCGCCAGCGCTTAAGGGTGGGGCCAATGTGCCAGCGAGCCCGACTGTACTGAAGGAGAACCAGAGACCTCGTGCAGACTCGCGGAAGTCAATGTCCGTTGGCAACATACCTCTCTTTGGCGGCAACAGCGAGTATCGAAAGACTACGAGAGGCGCCGCAGATGGGCGTGCTGCAAATGTGCAGCAAAGTGCAAAGCATGCGGCAGATGCCGCGGCGCCTGCAGGGCGCGCAAATCTGCCGACACGTGCAAGTGTGCCCAATATCCCGAACGCGCCGAGCTTTGGTAGGGATGAGAACTCGTGGCCCACGCCCGACACTGTTCAGGATCGCGAGCGCAAGGATGAGAGCGAGAAAGGGAGCCCTGAAAAGCACGCGGACGACTCGACACCAGGTGCGAGAGGCCGGAAGAAGCCAGAATGGAACAAATTGGCTGTCACGCCAAACATTCTCTGGGAGTCGCAGAATGCAAAAGGAGCTGAGGGCCAGAGACCGCCAGGTGCGGAGCGTGGTGGGCGTGGCGGTGCAAGAGGTCGCGGCAGTCTTCGCGGTGGCGCGCCCGGCGCCAATGGAGGCGCTCGGCCATCTCAGCGCGGAAGCGTCTCGCTTGGTGAAGACGAAGCTGCTTCAGCTTGGGCGCCGAGTCGCGGGCGCTCTGATACGAAAGATCGACAGGCCATGCCACCACCAGCCAAGCCGACACGCGCGTCCAGTCCAGGTTTGCGACGTGGGCAGACCACCGAGACCCAGCGCAACCGCAGCAGTCAGGGACGGGCTGCTACTGACTTGCGGCCTCATGCAGATGCCGTCAAGCCGGCCATGGCCGAAAATGAAGGTGTGACGCCGACCAGCAGTTGGGTTGAAGCACAGTCCACCATGCAGCGCACCAGTTCGCCGAACCATATGAACAGCGCAGTGGATGCGAAGAACGAGGACCACGTCCCCGAGCCTATCCCAAGGCGCAGCTCCGTAGGAACGCAGACCGACGACGCAATAGCGGCTCCCGACGCACCCCGTGGTGGACCGCCCATCAGAATGGTACCGTCTGACGCCAAGAAGGAGCTGAAGAGCTTTGACGGCTACAAGGAAGCGAATTCGAACGGCATTGCTCGGGGAGGCGGCGGCAAGCGCGGTGGTCGTGGTCGCGGTGGCGCTCGCGACTTCGCCAATTCACATCAGACTGGCCACTCGCATGCAAATGGCGACATGACTGGTTCGCCCGTCTACGGAATCCCGCCTTCATCGTCCGCCTACAACACTCCGCGGGGCAACCACATGAGCCATGCTTCACAAGGAGGGCGTGGAGGCTGGTCGCGCGGCAATAACTCTCGCTCACACTCGATACCCTTCGAAGGCTACCAGAACGGCTACGCGAATCAGTACTCTCCCGGACAAGTGCCCAGAGGCCAAGGATATGCACCGCGCATGTACGACTACAACGGCTACCCAGTCTCAGCTATGCCTTACCAACCCTTCATGGAGCAGCAATTACTCATGGCCGCGGTCAGCATGCAACTGGAATACTACTTCTCGATCGACAACCTTCTGAAGGACTTGTTCTTGCGGAGCAATATGGACTCGCAAGGCTTCGTCTTCTTCGATGTGGTGGCCAACTTCAATCGGCTGAAGAACCTTACGCAGGACCGATCTCTGCTGAAAGAAGCTTGTCTGGCGTCGGAGAACATTGAAATTCGTGTGGGAGAGGACGGCAAGGAACGCTTGAGGAGACGTGATGGATATCAGACATTCCTGCTGCCCATGGACGACCGTGCAGAGGCTGCGCGAACGGATGGTCCCAAGACGTTACATTTACCGGAGAGACCCCAGGTACCGCCGTTCCCCGCTACGCTCACCCGTGGCGCGGCCGCGCCAGGACCTCCAGGTATGCAGCAGCTGCCGCGCTTCGATCGTAGATCATACGACGGTGGGTATCAGATGAAAGGTGCCGCGCCGTCACTCATGGGCTTCTCAGCCGTGTCAGAAGGGCGTCAGAATGAGATTGCGAACGGCGACGACACGCGCGGCCGCACTGCCAAATCGCCCGCGACTAATGGCGACGTTGCGCCTGCACACAAGCACGTTCCGGTGCAGGCTTCGAGTGGGGAGAAAGAGACTGAGCCTGACGCGTTCCAGGACGCACAGATCAGCTCTCTCACCGTTATGGTCGGGATCACGGCGGACCCACCATTCCACAGCGCGGCGACCCGCACCTTCTCCAACGGCTCGATTGACTCTAGGAGTATCTTCGCTGAAATGGAGAAGGCGAACGGCAAGATGTCAGCGTCTACGCCGAACGGAGACCATTTGGTCAATGGCGCATCTCCGGAGTCGATCTTCAGCAAGGCTCAATCGGCTGAGCCCAACGCTGCGCCTCAGATCTACTGGGTCAAAGACCAAGCTCCGCAGCCCGGGGATCTGCCTGGTGACCTGAGCTCGGAGCCTTACACACGTCTGCGCCTGAAGGCCCTTGAGCAGCGCAATCACGCCGCCACTGGGACCTGCCCTTACGACCTGATTGTGCTGTACAAGTTCTGGACTCACTTCCTGCTGCGCAACTTTAACGCGAAGATGTACCACGAGTTCCACTACTACGCTCACGAGGACGCGCGCATCCGCCTCAACTACCAAGGATTGGAATGCCTGATCAACTTTTACGACCAGGCGCTGCACAGTCATGCGCTCATCCGCGACCGTGTCGTCCGGGATTACGTGCAGCTGGTCGAGAACGAGCCGGCGAAGCTCGAGGGTGCGGCGTTCAAGCAGCTGAGGGCGGCGTGGCGTGACGGCGCGCTGAACCTGAAGAACCGCAAGAAGCTCGTGGATGTTGTTGGGCCAGCATTGAAAGCCCGCGTTGACTATGAGGTGGCGTCACCTTAGAGAATTGGCCCTCCTCTCGGGCAGCACACCAGGTGCAACCACTTTCTACGCCGCACCACGGGACATGGATGACAGCAGCTCACACCCCTCACACGATAGCTGGATGCCCTGCGGTATAGCGACAAGCGAAGGACTGCCACTGACCGCCCCACAACCCGGCCACCGATCTCGCCAGCTATGAAAGCTCGGCGTGCTCGCCGCGACACTGTAGATGTCACTTTCCGCTTTAGCGATCACCGGATTGGCGTTTGGACGGACAGACCTGGAGGCGTTGCTTCTCACCACCATTGAAAAGCATGATTCACTCACGTTCTCAACGACTGGCGCCGCCGCAAGCATTATCTTACTGGGCAGGCTGGACACCGGCGTTTCTACTGCTTGTGCTTCAACGCACACCCACCACCATTGCGCGGCAACAACGCAGCCTGTATCAGCTCTGCTCAGCATCTTTAGTGCGCGAAGCTCTTTGACTGCCGAGATCCGATCGTGTGGCCCGACAGCAGAGCAGATGAGAGGTTGGAATGAATGGACCTCGGGACTTGTGGCGCACTTCACTTCGGTCAATCAAAAGAGACTCAGACAGAAGCCTTCCAGCGGTGGCCACACATGACCGAGACGTGCATGGCGCAGGAACAGGGAGATGGTCGGCCGAATGTGTAGATACTTGACACAAGACATTGCTCGCCATCCGTTGTTTTCATGCTTCATGACATTTCGCATTACAACGTGTATCCGTTATGATGTCTCATCAGGCTTGAGCCGCGGGAACTGTCTCTCGTAAATATAGACCTCATGATCCGCCAGCTCCACGGCCAGCTCCAGCGCCGCCAGCTCCGCCGCCGCCCATGCCGCCCATGAAGTTCCTCGCCCTGCATCCATAGTCAGCACGATGACAGGTCGAAATCTTGATCAGTGTCGAACTTACATCTCGGCAATATTGGGATCGTTCATCATCGCACTCAAATCCGGCATACCGCCTCCACCGCCACCCGCGCCAGCCTCACCTCCGCCTGCTGCACCACCACCGAACCGGCTCGCCATGTTGCGCAGCTGCGGGTTGTTCATGATGTTGCCCATCATCTCGGGGTTGCTCATCAGGTTCTGCGCCATGGACCGCATCATCGGGTTCTGCATGATGGACGACAGGTCCGGCATGCCTCCTCCACCACCGGCTCCACCTCCACCGAGCATACCCGCCAACGCACTCAGATCGGGCATCCCGCCCCCTGCGCCACCGCCAGGCGCGGATCGTGGTGCACCCACGTCGTCGTCGTCGTCATCCGAGTCCGCTTCGTCCGGAGCGTTCGCACCCTCTTCTTCCACCTTGCGCTTCGCCGTCTCGTAGCCCTTCTTCATCGCGTCGCTGCCGCCATTTCCCTCCGCCTCAATGCCCTTCTGGTACGCCTCCATACTTGCCTTCGAGTCTCCCAGCGCAAAGCTCGCCAGCCCGAGCCGCGACCACGCTTTGGTGTACTTCGGATCCGTCGCCACGGCGAGCTCGGCGTCGCTCTTCGCGAGCGCGTGCTGGCTGTTCGCCGAGTACGCGGCCGCGCGGTTGGACAGGTAGATGGGGTTCAGCGGGCTGATCTCAAGGGCCTGGGTGTAGAGGTCGATGGCGCCCTTGTAATCCTTCCGCTGCATGGCTGTGTTGCCGTTACCCTTCAGCCGCTCGCTCTCGGGAGTCGGGCCGCCTTTCTCGCCTTGCTTCGGTGCACCGCCAGATGTGCTGGGCTGGGAGGCACCGCTTGCTTTCGGGGTCGCGGCGCCCTTGCCCTTCATCTTCTCGAACACGCCGTAGATGGAGAGGAGGTTCTGCCCGCCAAGCGCCTCGCTCATGGCCTGCTTGTCAGAGGGGTCGACGTGGAAGCATTCTGCTATGCAATTCTGCGCGATCTCGATGCTGTCGGCGTCTTCGGCCTGCAAGGTGCCGTCCTTGAGCGAGGTGGAGAGGAAGTCGACGATGGCGAGCGCGAGGCGTTTGCGGGAGTCGGTCGCCATAGTGGGAGGGTGGCCCAATGGGGCAGCTACACTTTGATGCTGCTAGCTCGCGGTGGGTGGTGTTGTCGCCGGTACTGAGTGTGGGAAGAAGATTGAATGTGCCTAAGTCAAGCTGCCTGCGGATTCGGGGTGATATGATGTCGTGACAATGGAACTTTCGTCCTGCTTCTCGACCCAGAGCGCGGGAAACGTTGCAGGCACGGAAAGCTTGGCCCACGCAATGGTGGGGCGAGCACATGCCCGGCGAGTGATGGCCGTCGAGACCGTGACGACGTGCTATTGAATGCATTCATGTATGTACGATTTCAAATTCATGTGGGCATGGACTGAGTCTGTCGCCCATGACTGACAGCATCCTTCTAGATACCACTCCCACCACTGACGGGCAGTGTTGGGATCCAGTTGATCTTCAGCAGCCCCGCCTCAATCTCCTGCTTCTTGGCCTCCATCTCCTCCACATCCCAGTTGATACTCGTGAGCGAACCCTTCAAGTAGTCCGCGCGCGATGACGCGAGGTACAGCACCAGCGCGCCCGTGAGCTCCGCCTCGTCCTTGGCAAACCGCATAAAATGGGGGTCCGTGATGTGCAACATGTCGGTGTTAACAATGCCGGGCAGGAGCGTGAATGCCCTCAGACTTGGATACTCGACCTGGAGGAACTCCATGTACCTCTGCGCAGCCAGCTTGGAACTTCCGTATGCCGAGTTGCCTGGGAAGGTCATGCCCGCGAGCCCGGAATTGGTGTTCACGACCGTCCCAACAGGATTCTTGGGATCTGGTTGGCTTCGGATCCAGGACGCGACCGTATGGTGCAGACCGAGGACCTGGACCTCCTGATAGACTGTCAGCCGAGGGCTTTACTCATCGATCTCGCGCAACGGGGAGGGCTCACATAAGCAGCCCACCAAGTCGCCGTCTCGACCTCTGCCAGCTTCTTTAAAGGGCCTCCCAGACCAGCATTGGCGAGCACGACGTCCGCCGAGCGCCCGAAAGTCTCCTGGACCCGCTTGAAGACGTTCTGAGCCTCGCGTTCCGACGTCAAGTCGGCCGGGACGGCTAAGATCTTCGTTGTCCCTTTGCCAAGTTCGCGCAAGGCCTGAGCAGTCTCGTCCAGCTTCTCCTTGCGGCGACCGACAAGGACGACGCCCTCAGCTTCCGCTCGAACCCATACGCGCGCGGCGGCCTGGAAGCGCCTGTCAGCCTCTACTCTTGGTACCGAGCCGGGGGTAGATGGCAACTCACTGCTCCAATGCCTGTTCCGCCTCCGGTGATCACGATGATCTTGCCCTTCTGCGAGTTCTCCTTCCTCTCTGGCTGCAGCAATTCGGGGACACTGCGGTGGATCTTCTGCGTGAGCTGAAATGGCAGCGTCATCTCCAGGGCCGGGTCGCTTCTGTCGGTCGACATCTCAGCTGCTCTTCTTGCGGATTGTTCGAAAGGCCGTTTGAGATCGCGAAATTCTATCAGCTTCCTCGATCGGCCGTTGACGAGATGAATGTGATAGTGAGCACCAGCATAAGGACGAGTCTCATAGCTCATATATGGTCTCGTTCATGGCCGTGAAGGTAGGCTGCTTGGTAATTGACTCTTCGCGGACACGGTGCAACATGGCTACTCGAAGGCCTGGATCCTTCCTATGCTTGCTGAGTTCCCATGCTTGGTGAGTCTCCATGCTTGGCGAGACAAGATCGGAGACTTACTCGTAGGCAGTGCCCTCCATGTCGTTTGCTCACTGCTCCTGCTGAGTAATGATGGCATTCAGACAAGGCCCAGTTTCGAAAGCCCGTGCGTTCGGAGACTGGTCTTTCCGGATTGGGATGGCCAAAAGCCGAGCAGGTACTAGTCAAAGGGTCGGATGACAAAAGGTGGGATCGAAAGCGATGCGGCATAAACGTTCGACAGATGGCACCCTATTAATGGTCCAGCCTTCACGTTCCAATGGCGCTGACCTTGCCGCTGCCGAGATCTCGAGCCTGCTGTAATAATTCACGACACACAGATGCGGCTGCCGCGACGCCTTCATCGCCTCCATACTGGAGAGCATGCTCCAGCCGGTCAAGAGAGTCGTGGCAGAGCTGTAGGTCTGCGATTGCCTCTTGCCCTGGGAAAAGCGCCTTCGGCGACGGCTTCGCGCGTACATACCACCCGAGCACTGTGCAGAGCGCGGCTATAGTAGCATGCACACAGATCCTACCATGATGTCAGCACGAAGAATTGGCCCATCAGCGATTGTGTCGGCAGACCATGTGGTTGAGATGTTGCCTCCTGGGATGAGCGCAGAGAGCTTCAGCAGCCTTTTCGCATCCTTGAAGCAGCTGACGGTGTCCAAGCTAGCCATTGCACGCAGGGCGCCGTCCGTGAAGACGTCTGCCTTTCCACCAAGACCGCCAAGTGCACTCGCGGTACGGATCTGGTAAAGCGTCCGAAAATAGGCGCCTTCGAGGACGATGAGGTGCACGACGTCGTAGCGGTAGACCACCTTGTAGAGCTCTTCCACACTCACGTCGAACACGGCGCTCTTGCGACGCCAGGCGTGCAGCTTGTTGATGACGTTCATATACGTGCTGGTCAGGACTTCTGCAGGCAGATGGCGGGATTGGAGAGAGAAGAGTCCCTCGAGAGCTTCGGCCTGGATCACCGCCAGATCCGCATTGAGCGCAAAGACGTTCACACTACCCTGCGCTGCATTGGGGACAGCCTGCGTCTCTGCCCACCAGTCTACATCGCCGGCGCTGAGCAGCGGCACGCCAGTCTCTGCCAGACTTTGAGCACTTTGCCGCATGATCACCAGGCTCATGTCCGTGTCCATGATGAAGGCCAACCAAAAGACGTACTGCTTCTCTTTCCCGCGCAACGGATCAGAATTCAGAGTCTGTCCATTGTGGTATCCGAGGTCTTGCAGCATGTGCATAGCGTTCGACACGAAGAGTGCGGCTCTTCGCGAGCGGGAAGAGGTCTGCAGCAGAACGGACACTGCCAGTAAGGCCTGCACCATCTCGAGCGACGGGTCCTGCATTAAAAGATGCGGCAGCTTGATAAGCGCCTGATCCAGATACCAGTCGGCTTGCGCCATATCATCGGGCCCTTCGAACAGGCTCATAGCTCGCAGCCTATGTGCGATCCCTAGTATGGGGTACGTCAGCATCCACGATAGTCGGAAGGCTGGCGATGCTCCCGTGCTTGAGTAACAATTCCGCATGTGTTGATAGATGTGTTGCGGAGCAATTAAAGGGATTTTACTGTTGAAGTCATGGAGATACTCCATCAACAGCGCATAGCCCTCGTCGACCGGCGGTAGGTAGCACTTGCCGCTAATCATGGCATCTGATTGGGCGGTAGCTACGGCGACGGATGTAAGGTCTTCGATGGACATAGCGTAGGGACTTCGATTGATCACATCAGGAGGCTGCAGCGAGCTCAGTGGTCCGTCCATTGGGTCGAGTGTGTCATCTAATGCGCCAAAGTCCAAATCGTCCAATGATGTGGCCATGGTACTAAGCTCGCCTACTGATCCCGTCGTTCCTCCTTGCCCAATGCTCAAGGGCGTCGCAGGCGATGTGTTGGAAGATGCCCATATTGCCATGGGCACTTGCAGATCGAATGTCGATGACATGGTCTGCTGAGACTCCGTCAATGTTGTAGTGAGACCGCTTGGCGAAGCACCTGTAGGCACCATGCTTTGACCTGTCGATGGACCTGGCATCGATGATGCCGCTGATGTCGACGTAACTCCATCTTTTTGGAGAGTAGCGAATAGCTCCTCCAATTTCTTGACCCGCACACCAAGATCATGAGGTCCTTGCGCGCCAGAAGATTCTCCGCGCGGATTGCCACTGTACAACACGGGCTCAGTCCAGGTCAGGCCTTGTGTTGAGTTCCTAGACGATCGCTGGCGGAGTTGCCGCTTCTCCGGCCTCGTACATGTTTGGCCTCGATTGATGCAACGTGTGCACTCCGTGGCGCCCTCTTCCCAGATGCACCGTAGCTTGTGCGCACGGCAGGTCTCGCACGACTACAAAAGACGTGTTAGCCATCCGCGTGCATCACGTTCGCTTCTTCGTACCTTTCGCGGGTTGGGCATGCTCAGATCTGTGACAGTTGGGGGACATCCGAGTGCAGAGCGACGGGATTCGGAAACAAAGTGGACGAAAATCACTGTAGACGTCTCAAGGGCATTCGTTATTCATGGACTCTCCACCTGCTGACAAACCTGCCAAGCTACATGTACCTACATAGCTGGAACCTACATGTAGAGTCATTTCGCGGCTGAAGCTCCAATCGTTACTTCCTGCCGCACCTATAGAGGCATGTTGAACAGAGCAGAGACTCACCAGGTGACACTATCTTCTTGGAGGGTGATATGGTAGCGGCGTTGTGAATTGTCGCTCCCGAAGGAAGCCCCCGAAGGACTCTCGTCAAGAGACTGCCTGCACGCCAGATAGATGCGCGGACATTGCGAACCGTGGTCGAGAGCGACGGAATGTGCGCCCCCGAATCGCAAGTCTGTACCAGCCTATGCCTCAGCATCCGGACACGCTTTAGCCATCCGCACTCGAGGCGCACGAAGCCCCCGATTAGAGTCGCCAATCGCTGGCTGACGACAGAGTAAGGTTATCTCTCCCGCCGTCGCCACTGGTGCTCTCGCTGCCGTGGTGGAGTGCTGTGCACGCACGTTTTGAGGATCCGAGGACGCGCCCTTTTGGAAGGCACCCGGGAGATGGGTGTTCTAGATGCCGGGGACAGCATCAACACCGCGCCTCCATACTCACTGGGCCCACACAGTCTGCAGGATAGGCCCTTCGTAGCCGAGATGTCTCAGACGTCCAGCCCAGATCAATGGCATTCGAGATTGGATTAGCTTTGGTCGCGGGAGTCCGACCTCGCTTCAAGGGCTACTGTCGGTCCCCGACTGCGGGGCGGCGGTACTGTGAGTCGCGCAGAGGCTCTACTCGGGTGGGCAAGACTGTCCAGCGTGCGCCGCTGTTAAGTAGTAATGCACCAGTCGATCGTTGAGCGTTCGCGTTAGCTAGCAGCCTTGGCTGATGCTTGCTCAGCACGCGACAGTGTCTGCACGCTACAACATACGAAGCAATTGTCGATGCGGATGCGGGCATTTCAGGCCAACGTCGGTAGCCGTAGTGGCCGGTCCCTCTCTTTCTGATGAGGGTACTTCCATTCATCGTGTGTTGATTCACGCGTCCTGGGTCCTGGAGGTGGACGGGACGGCCCGATGCGCCAGGTGCGGGGCCAAGGCGATGGCGGGGCTTTCGACTTCCGTCGTGCAGTCAAACAGCTTCAGTTGACACACAAGCAATCGTTCATCAGTCGCCCAAGATGTTCAAGAAAGAGTCAGTACGTATTGTCTCCATGGGAGAATAAGCCAATGCTGACGATCTCATCAGCTTCGTCCCCGGCTCGCGCTCCAAAGTCAAGTCCTCCGCCCAACGTGCCATCCGCGCCAAAGTTGTCGAAACGTACCCTAGACTCGAGCCGCATATCGACGAGATCCTGCCTAAGAAAGAGCAGCTCGATCTTCTCAAGATCCCGGACCGCGTTTCCCTCTACTGCTTAGGTGGCGAACCGCTCTTCTGGCAGCATATGGACGACCCCGTGATCCCGCACCTGAAAGTGATACACAAGTACCCGTGGGCCTTCCCGCGGATACGGATCGATCGCGGCGCGATCCGGTTCGTGCTGAGTGGGGCGACGTTGATGGTGCCTGGGCTTACGTCGCCGGGCGGGAGATTACCAGGCAGCAGTGACAAGGACTTCGGCAATGCCGGGAAAGAGCTTGAGGCGGGCGAGGTTGTGGTCGTAGAGGCGGAAGGGAAAGAGACCGCATGCATGGTAGGCGTGCTGAAGATGGGGACGAAGGAGATGAAGGAGAAGAAGAAAGGACCAGGGATCGAGAACGGCCACTATGTTGGGGATGGGCTGTGGAAGCTAGATCTGAGTTGAGCTGAGATACCCAGGGACGCACGATGGCTCTGCGCGATGCAGATCGTACGCGGTAAAGATTTGATGTGGCATGCCTGCTGGCGTGTCCGATCAACATCGCACTCCAGCCACGTCCCGTTGTCGCATCGATCCGCGTTGACAGGAGAGTCAAAGAACCTCATAATGCATCAGTGTGGGCCAGGTGAGCTGTCCGAAGACGAAAATTCAGCGGCGGATCCATTCAGCACAGACACGAGCGGAGCCGCAAGAGATCTGAGCCATCCACTGCGCGAAGTCGACTGGCGCATTTATTGAGGCGGGCCTACGTCGATGTCGCCGCTTGATCAAGAAGCCGCATTGTCGGTCTCTCCGCAGCTGTTTTCCGCAC